>SJYA01002798.1:300834-311132 GCA_006410615.1 Neotragus moschatus | reverse complement strand
CAAGGTGATTCAGTGGTAAAGAATCCACCTGCCAATGCTGGAGAAACAGGACACAGTCTCAGGGTCAGGAAGTTCCCCTGGAGAAGGAAATGGGAACCCATTCCAGTATTCTTTCCTGGAGAATCCCACAGACAGAGGAGCCTGGAGAGCTACAGTCCATGGTGTTGCAAAGAATCGGACACGACTGAGCGAGTGAGCATGGCACAGTACATGCTTGTAATTAAGAGTTCTTTTTTTTTTTTTAATATTAGTCTTGGTTTACTAAAGGTCCAAGAAACTTGGTCAGTTATATTACCATTGCCTCTGAATTACAGTGAATGAAAGGAACATTTACACCAAGTCAGCACTAATTCAAATATGGTTGGACATATACTAACAGTAACAAAAATAATTACCATGAATCTGTATTATTATCATAAATACTATAATAAGGAGTGAATTGGTTTGGGATCTCTACAGAATACTTATTAAAATGTGCGTGTGTGTGTGTTTACAACTGAAAGTAATATGCATTTAATATTATATTGTCTGTTTTTTCCAGTGAATCAAAGTTTATTTTGTAACTTAATTGAGATAATGAAACCCCTTCAGTTGATTAAATAGATGGTTCATAAAAAGATAGTTTATGATCTGTAACTACATAAAAGGAAATGAAAAAGGGAGTAAGTAATGTCATGAATATAAAATGTTATCTAAGATTATTTACACCAGAAAAAAATGTTCTTTGATAATAAAAATGGGTAATCTTATACAAACACAGAACTTTATGAATTTGTAAATTAACCTGCATGTTCTGAGCATTTATTTTAAAGAACATGTTCCACTTGCTAAATCCTCAATGTGGCTATGTTGCTATATTGAATAAGGTAATGGGTATACATACTGATAAGAAAGGTTTGCATTTACCAATTAATTTGTCTTTGCTATTTATACTTGAAACTGTTTTAATTCCCTTTTAAAGCTTTGAAATTGCTGAGACTCTGTTCAATGTCATCTGTGAAGCCTCTAAATTTCTGGAGAACAGTCCATCATTTCTTTAGCAGTCTTCCCTAAAGGACCCTGTAAACACCCTAGGAAGCTAACATTGATTTGACACATAAAGTAATACTAAATTTGATTTAAAATATTTTTATAGGCATACTATGTATTTTAAATTTAGACTATAAAATCTTTAAGGACAAAGACTACATCTTACTCATAATATTTCATTTTTTGAACTTATAATGATATGAGCCATGGTAGGAAATTAATTCATGTATCAGTTAGAAGTCATTATGACTGCAAGTAACAGAAAATGCATCATAGCTTAAATAAATATGGGTAATCATTCTCACATAGCAAGGAGACTAGAGGCATGGCTTCTATGTTCCATACTGCAGCGCCATCATTACATCAGGTGCTTTCTCTCCTGTTCCACGGTTTTTAATGTTACAGGAAACTTTTTACACTTGCTGTCTTTCTAGATCATGACCTTGTTCAGGTAGGAAGAAGGCAGAAGGAAAGTGTTCTCATTCTCATATTTTCACATTTTTCTGGCAGATTCCCCTCACATATCATCAGCCAGAACCAAGTCATATGTTGCCTTAAGAGTTAAATGGGGGTCTGTCATGGAAGACTTAGACCACTCACAATTTAGCCCCTCCTGAGATGAAATAGGGTTTTACTCTTCCTAAGATCAATGGCTTCTGCCTTCTACTTGAACAAATCGTGCTTTAGTTAGCAGGGAAAAGAGGATCATTGAGCAGTTAATGGTCAATGTGTGTTGCAATAAATATTACCTGAAAAGGACCGGATTTGTTAAAATGAATTTTTCATATCCCACACTAGCCCCAATTGGGTCTCTGCGTATTTATTTGTATCTGTTCGGCGAAATTAAATGGGAGTAATTTCTGTTTCTTTGAGGATAATTACGAACGCACGAATTCCTCTATATTTTTAGTTACTGTGGAAAGAAAAACATGCAGTGTTGAAAAGATGCCTTGTTTCTGTCAACTTAAGGCAGGTCTTGCTCTTATCATTGCAAAGGAAATTCAAATGCAATTATGTTCTCTGTCTTTTCTTAGGCCTGAAAAGATAAAACATGAATTTAGATTCCATTCATCGGTTAATCGAGGAAACACACATCTTCGGGATGCAGCAGTCGGGGGTTAGATCACCGTGCGACCTGGCGGCTCCTGCCCCGGCCCACGGGGACTCCAGCAGCTCCTGTCCCTCTCCTCTCGGGCCGCAGTCTCCTGCCTCCCATAGTGGTTGTGCTCCCTCCTGGAGCACCAGCGAGTGGGATATTGGCACAGAGCTTCGTCTGCGGGAGCTGGAGGAAGTCAAGGCCCGCGCCGCTCAGATGGAGAAGACCATGCGGTGGTGGTCGGACTGCACCGCTAACTGGAGGGAAAAGTGGAGTAAAGTTCGAGCCGAAAGGAACAGCGCCAGGGAGGAAGGCAGGCAACTCAGAATCAAGTTAGACATGGCCGTGAAGGAGCTGAGTGCTCTGAAAAAGAAGCAGCCTTTGCCGCATCCGGCGGAGGCCACCCAGGACCGGAAGCTTCCTGGTTTCCCTGAAGTGGCCCGTGCACAGAGAGACGCATTGCAAATTGGTTCCAAAACGTGTGAGTCCATCAGAGAGTGTTTGGGAAAAAGAGAATTTCCCACCAAGGAGAACGCAAATAGTAAGGTCAGGAGAATCCAGAGATTGTGTGCATATGTGAATGCTGTGTCTAGTCCCAAGGAGGGGCGGGAAGATAGCAAAGCCAGTGGTGACCGGACTTGTTTAGGCTGCTAGAACAAAGGACCACAGACTGGGTGACTTCAGAAACAAGAATTTATTTTCTCACCATCCTAGAGGCTAGAAGTCTGAGATCAAAGTGTTAGCAGGGCTGGCTTCCACTGAGGCCTTCTTCCTTGTCTAACAGACAGTCGTCTTCTCCCAGTGTTTTCACACCCGTTTTCCTCTTTATGAGTCTACTGTCCAAATTTCCTCCTTTAGAAAATTATTTTGTTGATTTACAGTGTTGTGTTAATTTCTACTGTACAGCAAAGTGATTCAGTTATACATATACATGCGTTGTTTTTCCTGACAATCTCTAGGTCCATCTATGTTGCTGCAGATGGCATTATTTCATTCTTTTTAATGGTTGAGTAATATCCCCTTGTATACATGTGTCTTCTTTATCCATGACTCTGTCGAGGGATATTAGGTCACGTCCATGTCTTAGCTATTGTAAGCAGTGCTGCAGTGAATATTGGGGTGCATGTATCATTTGGGGCATGTTTTTCTCTGGGTATATTCACAGGAGTGGGATTGCAGGGTCATGTGGTAATTTGATAAATACTGGGCTTCCCTTCTGGCTCAGTTGGTGAAAGAATCTATCTGCAGCACAGGAGACCTGGGTTCAATCCCTGGGTTGGGAAGATTCTCCAGAGAAGGGCAAGGCTACTCACTCCAGTATTCTGGCCTAGAGAATTCCATGGACTGTATAGTTCATGGGGTTGCAAAGAGTCAGACTGGACTAAGTGACTTTCACTTTCTTTCATTAACAACTCACAGAACATGCTTAAGGAAACTAGGAATTCGTATTATCTCTTTAAGTAGTTTATACTATTTACTCTTTATATTATTACTCCTTTCTATTTAATTCTACCTCTAAAACAAAAAAATATATCTTGCTCTTCTATGATTCCATCTAAAATGTTAAGCTTTTCCATGATGTATAGGGTTTATGGTAGATATAATGTAGATTTCACTGTAAATGAAAACTTTTAAAACACTGTGGGGAGACTTGTTTTATTAGAATAAGGTAGAACACTTAAAGGGAAAAAAGCCTGAGAAATTATAAGTTAAACTTTGACCATATATCACTATTAGAGAATGATAAATAAATGAAAATAAAAATTTGATGTTAAATCATAACATTTTATTTCCATTCAAAAATGTTTTTTTTTTTCATGATTTCTCTACATTGAATTTTAAAATTCAACACTAATCAGTTTTGTATTTTTTTTTTTCTTTCAGGAAGGGAGTTTAATTATTGACCCATTAAAATTAAGTGAGGAGATGAAACTCAGTCTAGACTGTCCTGATTTATTCAAGAATAGTGTTTCTGAAAATTGTACAGTGAGACCTGGATTAAGACTGCAGGCAATAAATCTGCCTCTGGAGAATGAAGTGCCTGAAATTTCAGCTTTGCAGGGGCATTTGGATGATTTCCAAAAAGTCTTATGGAAAGAAAGGGAGTAAGTACTAATCACTGTCTTCCTTAATCAAGTCTGTCTTTCAAACTTCTTAAAATTGTGAAGTCTTGTAAGCTGGCCATTTAGTAAAGTATTTTACCTATTTCTAAAATATTAATTACTAATATTTAAAAATGTGTTGCATGATATTGTTTGTGAGGCTCTATTTCTTAAACATGATCTGGAATTTAATTTTCAGTGTGACAATCTATGACCATATTGGTGGCAGAGATTAAAATTCACCCTTTTGAATTTTGAAAAGTTATAACATGTTAGTGTTTATCTTTTTTCAGCCAAGTTTATATTTGAATTGGTTAAAATATGGTTAAAATAGCCTGTGTATTATCTAACTTTTACAGCACTCATAGATTTCAGTGAGTCAGTAAAGTTGGATATGTTAATATTCATAATGGACAGCTCACAATTTTTTGAGGTACTGTTTGCCAAAAAAAGATGCTTTTTTCATCAAGCATTTGGGGTATAGAGGAAGGACACTAGACTTGAGATTAATATACCCTGACATTCATCTTGTTCTGACATACTCTAAATATGTGACATTGAATTAACCAAGAGTGTGCTATTCAGCTTCATAAAAATATGGATAGTGACGCCTGTGTTCCAACAGTCTATTGTTTCATAACAGAACTTCCCAAATGATTATTATTGAGATAGCAATCACCAGGTATTCTGTTTATGAATCTTGAGCGTGAATCTGTATGGACAGCTCATCTCTTGCTACATGGGTCTTCAGCTGGGATGGCTCAAAGGACAGGGTGACTTTAAGTCACCTTGTGTGTGGGTGTAGTGTACCATCTGAAGCCTGACTTACTCCCAGATCTGGCCGTTGATCTTTTTTTTCTCCTCTGGGTCTTAGTTGGAACATCTTCATGTGGCCTATTTGTGTGGCCACTTGGCTTCCTTGTGGCATAATGGCTTGGCTGAACGTGAACATCCAAAGGGCACAGAGAGAAATAGACGGTAGTTTAATGACTTTGCTTCACAAGTCACATACTATCACTTCTGCCCTCTGCAGAAATCTTATGAGTATCAAAGACGATGCCTAGGAAAGCAGCCTCTAATATGAGTTACTCAACATGAGTTTTTTGTTGTTGTTCCCTCTTGATTACCATAGAAAATTATTAGCATTGTGTGGAGTATTCAATGGTACTTTAAAATGGGGCCCCTAGATCTGAAAATAATGATTTTTCCATTCTCTTTTGTTATAAGATTCTTAATGGACAGAATAAAAAAAAAAAACTGGGAGTGTATATTATCACTAAGTATGCATATAACTATATATTATATAATGGTTTTTAATTCCCCTGGTTTAAATGGATCGAAACAGTGATAAATGTGCACACAGACCTCTCACAAATACTCTAAGCTCTATACCTGTCAATCCTTTTCTGTCAGCCACAAGCCTCTCATGAGTCCCTTTGAAATTTATTCCTACTGCAAATTCCCTTTTTCAGATTCTTTGTACCTCACCACATGCACAGATTATGATAACACAAGTATCTGTGTAGTTAATAAATGTTTATTATTCTACTACCAAGTGTAAATTCCTAACAGACGTGATCAACATTAGTAGCAAAAGAATAAAATGGAATTTTATGCCTGCATCCGTGTGCTGTGCTTAGTCGCTCGGTCACGTCTAACTCTTCACAATCCCATGGACTGTAGTCTACCAGGCTCCTCTGTTCATGGGGATTCTCCGGGCAAGAATCCTGCACCCATATTAACAATTAATTTACTCTTGAACTACAAGTCTCAGTCAAGTTCTAACCTCTGGGCTTTATTTCTTGAAGGATTTAACTTTTTAGTGGTTANTAGTAGTAAAAGAATAAAATGGAATTTTATGCCTGCACCCGTGTGCTGTGCTTAGTCGCTTGGTCATGTCTAAGTCTTCGCAATCCCATGGACTGTAGTCTACCAGGCTCCTCTGTTCATGGGGATTCTCCGGGCAAGAGTCCTGCATCCATATTAACGATTAATTTACTCTTAAACTACAAGTCTCAGTCAAGTTCTAACCTCTGGGCTTTATTTCTTGAAGGATTTAACTTTTTAGTGGTTATAGACTTCTCTCCAACCCACTCTCATTACTTCACCAACATAGCGTAACAGGAATAATGTGAAAATGCTGCTTCCGACATGTAAATTCCCAAGGTGCCAGCTTGAATGATACACCTTTGTGTCTTTACACTCTCACTTGTACATTACTCACGTATACATCGTTTATGTTTTGATTTCCTGGGATAAATGAATAATTCCTGTGGTAAGTAAATCCTCCAGTTCTCAGCAGCTTCCATATATAAACTGTAGACAGGCTAGAGAGAATGAAGGTGGAAACAGGACTTTTGATTCCATTTTGCGTCCTTACTCTCCCTTTAAGAAATAGTCCCAAGAGTCCATGAATTCACATTAGCCAGCAATCCACAGGAGGAAGTTGCAGATCTTTTTTTTTTTTCTTCTGTATAAGAGAATGTTTCCCAAGGATATAGTATACACTATTACAATAAATCTGTCTAATCTTTTAAATTCTTCCTCCTGCAATCTCAGTGAGTGGGTGGCTGGAGTTGAGAAGATGGGAATGTATTTTTTTCTGTGTTCCCACTTAGTGGGAAACTTCTCTTAACTAGAGTACCACAATTAACCTAGAGAACTTGGGGACTCATTCCCAACATCATCACTGACTAGAATCCTCTTGTCAAAAACACTTAAGTTTTTCTGTTATTTGTACTCTGAGTATTATTCATTTGATAAATAATCGCTCAGTATCTGGAAGTTGCTTGTGTACTGAGAACTTGTATATTTGTGATCTCTTTTAAAAATGACTTCGCAGGTAGAAAATGTGAGATGACAGAGGGAAAACTGATCCTCACATAGAATAGGTGTACCTAAACATTTAGGAAGAGGAACTTTAGCAAATCACATTGTAAGTGAGAGAGACGATGAGATGAACTATTCTGATGCAGTGTTTCAGCATTTAGAATTAGTTCTAAAGTTAAACTGCAGATGGCACCTGCATCCCTTAGAAAGTGTTGGCTTTGTTTTGATTAGTCTGAGTTTTAGTCTCCCTTTTAATTTAATTTAATTAATTTTAATTGAAGGATTATTGATTTACAGTATTGTATTGGTTTCTACTAAACATCAACATGAATCAGCCAGAGGTTTACCCACGTTTCTTGATTTTTTTTTCAATATAAAAAGACTTTTGCTTTGCTTCATTAAATGTTGTGATTTTCCATAATAAAATTAGATTTTAAATATTGGTGAGATGGTATCCCAAGTTGAAAATGCTCCAGTGATTAGCATGAGATAGAAATATAGATATACACATACACACACGGATGTGAATATATAATGAAATTATATAACAGTGAAAAATGTCATGCAAGTCTGGTTATGTGCATGTGTGCTTAGTGTGTTCGACTCTTTGGGACACAGTGGATTCTAGCCTGCCAACTCCTCTGTGCATGAGATTTTTCAGGCAGGAATACTGGAGTGGGTTGCTATTTCCTCCCCCAGGAGATCTTCCTGACCCAGGGATTGAACCTGCATCTTCTGTGTCTCCTGCATTGCGGGTGGATTCCTTCTTTACCTGCTGAGCCATCAGGGAAACCCCATGTTATTGTACCTTTTGATCACATCTCCTTGCTTTGCCCACCTCCCAGCTCCTGGCATCCACCACTCTATTCTCTGTTTCTTTTTTTCTTTTCTTTTTGATATTTTTTTAATTGAAGCATAATTGCTTTACAGAATTTTGTTTTCTGTCAAACCTCGACATGAATCAGTCATTGTTATATATGTACATCTCTGTTTCTTTAAGTTCAACTTAAATTTAAGCCTTTGATCCAGTTCAAGTTATTTTATTTTATTTTTTTACTGTAAAGTATCTCTTCTGTGTTTGGGCAGTCCTGTACCTATGAGAGAATCTATCTGTCTGTATAGACTATAACAACATTAGTACATTTCTACCTCAGTTCCCTTTGCAGGTAGGCTGCAGACCTTTGACATAGTCATCTGGATATTTTAGCAGAAGGCATTACTCCAAAAAGAAGAGTACACCAGAATCCAACCTGGTGAGGGAGGGAGACAGTGGATGTGGTCACATCTTGTTTTCAGAGCCAAAAGTGATCTCTTGTGTCTGGTGACACCATCCTATGACTTGAGTTGGGGGTATTGAGGTCATGCTATGAGGTCTGTGCCTAAAAGGCAACTGGGGTATAGTGCTGGCAGGAAGAATTACTATGGCTTTATTTCTAGTATTTCTGACTCTGCACGTTCCCCATTTGCTTTTCTGGCTCTCCCAGAGATTCCTTGTGCTATTAATATCCCTTTCTACTTAAATGAGCTGATGCTCATATGTGATTGTTTGTCAATCACATAGTTGATATCGGGATAATGTAAGGCAACAGGCAGTGGGGGCATCTGAGGACCAGTTCTGTGACCTGAGGTGGGTTTTTCTCCTGGCTGTATGCCTCCACACCTTGGTCTCTGATCCTCTTGGGCATCTCCGAGCTTAACAGTATTCTTTAAAATCATCTCTTTTTTAATTAAATTACCTACATATGGCTTTGGCTGTTTGTTGAAAGATGCTGAAAATGGAAGATATTGAGAGATGTTACTGCTGTGACGTGAGTGAAAGTAGCTCAGTCGTGTCCGACTCTCTGCAACCCCACAGACTGTACAGTCCATGGGATTCTCCAGGCCAGAATTCTGGAGTGGGTAGCCTATTCCTTCTCCAGGGGATCTTCCTGACTGAGGAATCGAACCGGTGTCTCCTGCATTGCAGGTAGATTCTTTACCAACTGAGCTATCAGGGAAAGATGTAATTATAAATAGGAGTGAAATCACAAAGTGACAAATATGTTGCTTATTAAAAGTATCTTTGTATAATTTTGTATTATTCATCATGTAATATTAACTTTAAATTTTAGACTAATGGAAACTATGCTGCTGCTAAGT
The DNA here is from genome assembly GCA_006410615.1 of Neotragus moschatus. Taxonomy (NCBI): domain Eukaryota; kingdom Metazoa; phylum Chordata; class Mammalia; order Artiodactyla; family Bovidae; genus Neotragus; species Neotragus moschatus. The sequence continues at coordinate 301,937 of SJYA01002798.1, read as the reverse complement.
CAGTCGTGTCCGACTCTGTGCGACCCCATAGACGGCAGCCCACCAGGCTCCCCCGTCCCTGGAATCCTGTATCTAGATCTAATTACAAATTAATTATTTTTTCCTGGCAAAAAAAATTGACATTTATAGGTCTCTAAGAAAATACTGACTAGATACTTTACAATGAAATTGTCAGATAGTAATGTTTCAAGGATTTTATTTCTGAAAAATATTTTGATTAATCTTGTCTAGATGTTTAAAATTTATGCTTACTTATTATGAGATCATAATGGTATAGTTAACAAGTATCAAAAGATTTTACAGAAATATAATCATATTCATATCTGTTTATAAAACCATTTTGGTTCATATATTATTTTTAGAGCATGAAATATTATATATATTAGCAGTTTGATTTTTTAAAGTTTATATAATCATATTAAAATATTGTATTTTTTCTGAGCTTTGTCTTAGTAATTTTGTTTTTCTAAAGAATGTGTGCATAAAAGATGCAATATCCTTTAAAATAAATTAGTTTTTTTTCTTTTTTGCCTTCTTATAGTTCAAATAATATGAAGATAATTTAAATCCCAATTATACATTTAATTATCAATTTTGAAAATCTCTCTCAAATGTAGAACAAATGGATTNTTTTCTGAGCTTTGTCTTAGTAATTTTGTTTTTCTAAAGAATGTGTGCATAAAAGATGCAATATCCTTTAAAATAAATTAGTTTTTTTTCTTTTTTGCCTTCTTATAGTTCAAATAATATGAAGATAATTTAAATCCCAATTATACATTTAATTATCAATTTTGAAAATCTCTCTCAAATGTAGAACAAATGGATTAGGCCAGAAAATTAAGGATTTAAAGAATGTCCTTTGTTGCATATGTTTAAGTGTTCACTGTCCTTACAGCCTAATGCTCGAAACAAATAGTTACAAATTTTTTTTTTTTTTTTACTTTACATTACTGTATTGGTTTTGCCATACATTGACATGACTCCGTCTCAGGTGTACATGAGTTCCCAATCCTGAACCCCCCCCCCCCCCCCCCCCCCCCCCATCCACTCTCTTGATCATCCCCCTGCCCCCGTCCCCAGCATCCTCTATCCTGTCTCCTTCC
>SJYA01002798.1:279815-296278 GCA_006410615.1 Neotragus moschatus | reverse complement strand
CCCACTCCAGTGTTCTTGCCTGGAGAATCCCAGGGACAGGGGAGCCTGGTGGGCTGCTGTCTGTGGGGTCACACAGAGTCGGACATGACTGAAGTGACTTAGCAGCAGCAGCAAACTACTTTAAAGCCAGTTGGCAGAAAAACAAATTAAACTGACTTTTATCCAATATTTGCAATTTTTAATAAGCTAAAAGAAAGTTTTCTGCCCTAACAATGATCATATGTAAATATCAGAAATCAGGAAAATAGAACATCTAAAATTGAATGCATTCCTAAAATTGTTTTTAAATTGTAAGACTATTTCGCTTTTGGTTCTCTATTTAGAATGCGCTTATCTTTGGAAAAAGAGATAGAACGACTGGAGTCGGCTTTGTCTGTGTGGAAATGGAAGTATGAAGAACTGAAAGAATCAAAGGCAAAAAGTCTGAAACAGGTAGGGAGGTGTACGATGTAAAGGGAGCATGGAAGTATTTTCTCGGTTCCACGTGTAACCTGGTGGGCAGAAGACTGAGTAGACAGCAAAAAGGAGGTTAACAGATTGAATTCCCTCTGTAAGAGATATTTTCACTCCTGTATCAATAGTGAAATCAGTGGAATCAAACTTGAGCCATAAGAAATCTTGTTCTAATTTTTAATGAATATTTTAAAAATAACACACATTTTCAATGATCAACAGCATGACACAATTAACTATCCAGTTCTGGCACATATGAGGAAATAAGACAGCCAAAGATGCCATTGTATCAGAGCATCTATAATAACCAGCTTTATCTTACTTTTTTATAAAGCTGTCTGAAAATATTCATTTATCTCAAATGTATTTTAGGTTCTTTTCATATTGGCATTATAGTTATTCAGAATTAGCCATTAGCCTTTATACAAGTCCTTTGTGCTTTCATCAATAAAATGCTGTCATGAATGCTTTCCATGATTTATTAATATTCATTATTTAAATAATACTGGGTATATTCTGTGTACTAAGACACTGTTCTAGGCAAGTGTGTGAGATAGAATAATAAGCAGAGCAAAGTAAAGCAAAATATGGAGCAAAAGTACTGACACGCTAAATGCTCTCAAACGAATTACAGTTTAGTTCATATGGGTGCTGTATACATACATACACATACATACACATACATAGTGGAGAAGACTCTTGAGAGTCCCTTGGACTGCAAGGAGACCAAACCAGTCCATCCTAAAGGAAATCAACCCTGAATGCTCATTGGAAAGACTGATGCTGAAGCTGAAGCTCGAATACTTTGGCCACCTGATGCAAAGAATTGACTCATTGGAAAAGACCCTGATGCTGGGAAGAATTGAAGGCAGGAGGAGAAGGGCAGGGGACAACAGAGGTTAAGACGGTTGGATGATATCCCTGACTCAATGGGCATGAATTTGAGCAAGCTCCAGGAGATAGTGAAGGACAGAGAACCCTGGTATGCTGTAGTCCATGGGGTCGCAAAGAGTCAGACGCGACTGAGCGACTGAACAGCAACAAATACATGTATGATCTGTTGGTGTCTAAAGAAGCTGTGTATCAAAATATTATGTAATCATGCCTTAATCTAAAACACTCCTCCACCAGGTTCATCAGAAGCAATAGTTTCTGTTTATGAAATTCCATATGAATGAATGTTTCTGCAGGTTTGTTTCCAGCAAGTGATAAAGTGTGGAGTCATTGATCCAAGTCTGCCGAAATACAGTGAGGAAATGTGCACAAACTGTTGCCCCTTGTTATGGGTCATTTGCAGGCATCCTGACATTCGTAGAGCATAGTTATCATCGTTCACAGGTTTACAACTAGTCTGCTGCATCAACCCAATGTCTCCTACCTAAAAATCATTTTTTAAATAAAGATAATTTCAAACTGTGAGAACCACAGACAATTTGGTAACATTTCTCAATGAAACATAAATTTTAAAAAGTTAAGCTAGATAGATAAAGTTTATTTTTGCCTTATGGATTCATGTTATACTGTCAGAGGGTTTTTTTTCCATCTTAAACCTTGATTATGTATGTGATGTATGTGTGTATACAAACACACATTTATGATAGATTCACCATATTTATATTCACAGATACCTGTGAACATGATGTCTCTGGGTGTGAATACTGACATTAAATTGATGTTATATAGGAAAAATATCTAATAANTATGTGTGTGATGTATGTGTGTATACAAACACACATTAATGATAGATTCACCATATTTATATTCACAGATACCTAAGTGAACATGATGTCTCTGGGTGTGAATACTGACATTAAATTGATGTTATATAGGAAAAATATCTAATAACGCAAAAAACATGTTATGCTTAGGATGTATGTGTATTTGTCTTAGAATGAGTTCTAAAGCTGATTGAGAAAATTAATACTTAAGATAGAATGCATCTTTAATTGAAACCATGCATTTATAGTCTCTTGCCACTAGTGGGCAGTGCAGACTTGATAACATCAATTTAGCTTTTCGAAAGCAACTGTTTTTGAAAAAGCTCATGGTTTTGAGTTGGTTTACAAAATGATTAATTATATTTTAAAACATTTAATGATTTCTATTCAAAGATGATATTTGAGGGTATCAAATTGGGAAATGTCTACTTTAAATTGCTTAACACAGCTTTGTCGATGAGAAAAAAATAAAACCAACGTAGAATTTCATAGTGTAAATAGGGTCTTTATTTTGATGCCCAGGCAGAAATGTATATTAAAACATATGTGATCCTTTTACTAGATAAAATGATAGAATGTCTGGAATAGAGGAAGCTTAAAAATTGTTGAGGAAAATTTGTTTAAATGTCTGAACTTTTGAATGCATCTTTCAGTTAAATGAACTAAAAATTTGAAAAATGAAGAAGAGTGGCAATGAATGAAAAAAAGAGTTTTTACTGCAGAGGATGAAAAGTTAACAGAGATGATTTAAAAATATTGTTTGAATTATTTACATGGAACTATTTTTCTAAAATATATATTTTTTAATTTATTTGGCTGTGGCAGGCCTTAGTTGTGACATGTAGTTTCCTGATCAGGGATGGAACCTAGGCCTCCTGCACTGGGAGCACAGTCTTAACCACTGGACCACCAGAGAAATCCCTACATGGGATTTTTTTAAAAAAATATTTTTTCCCATGTCCTAAAAGGGAATTTGTGATATTCAGAGACTTTGGAAGTCATGTAGTATACACATATAATTTACTTTTATAAAACATCATAGAATGTTTAAAAAATTTAGACAATAAAAATACTTAGTCACATGTAATTTTTATATATTCTTTGTTTAATTGTTTTATAATAGATTGTGAGAGACAGGAATCTTACAGTACATTTAGAAAGGTCATTGTACAGTAGTTATAAGTGTGAAATATTTAAAATTCAAATAAGTTGATTGACAGATAAAGTTAGCATGATACATCCTCTGGGACTTCATGAGAATTCTCCTTTCTTACTCCACTTCTCAACAATTCTGTTAAATGACCCTTCCTTTCACTGTAGCGTTTCATTGATAAAAGTTTTTGAATATTGCATAATTCTTTTTAAATGCCTGAAACTTACAAACGAATACATGCCTGACTAAAAACTGCTAATGGAGAGATTAGCAGTTTTTAGAGTTGGAAACAGATGTGCTTAATAGACCAAGTTTTTTAAAAATGTATTTGAAAGTGTGGTGTGCTTTAGAGGGAAATCATTCTTAAATTACTTACATTTAGAGAAGAGTAAATATGAGAATTTAATTGTAAAATCTAATAGGTATTAAAAATGCAACTTAGACAATGAGCAGCAGTAGAGATGGTTCTATTCAAAATGCTGTTCCCATGCTGAATTTAATACTCAGTCAGCTTTCCCTCTGTGAGTCTGTGAATATTGACTTGAAATTAGATTATGAATTCCAAGAGTGCTATAATGACCATTTTTATGGAACTCATAATATACAGAATCAAATAGTCACATAAGTATTATCAATTACAAATAAGTATGATACACTGCTTTAACAATAAGTGACTGATTCTTTGGAGAAGGCAATGGCACCCCACTCCAGTACTCTTGCCTGGAAAATCCCATGGACAGAGGAGCCTGGTAGGCTGCAGTCCATGGGGTCGCTGAGGGTCGGACACAACTGAGCGACTTCACTTTCACTTTTGACTTTCATGCATTGGAGAAGGAAATGGCAACCCCTCCATTGTTCTTGCCTGGAGAATCCCAGAGACGGGGGAGCCTGGTGGGCTGCAGTCTATGGGGTCGCACAGAGTCGGACACAACTGAAGAGACTTAGCAGCAGCAGCAGCAGCAGTAGCACAGTGTTCTTTTATAAATATTTGTTTTAAATACTTGTAGTGTTAGTTGCTCAGTCGTATCCAACTCTGTGATCTCATGGATTGTAGCCCTGCAGCTCCTCTGACCACAGATTTTTCCAGGCAAGTATACTGGAATGGGTTGCCATTTCCTTCTCCAGGGGATCTTCCCAACTCAGGGATAGAACTCCAGTCTCTTGTGTCTGCTGCACTGGCGGGAAAATTCTTGAACACTGCAGCACCTGGGGAGAGTAGGTGAAATTCTAGACTAGTTTTCTTACTACCTGAGTGGCTACTGCCCTTCATCACTGAAGATTTTAGATTTTCCAGGGCACTGAAGTGAACCTTCACATCTGTCGTCCCATGCATCATGAAAATCTGTTCAACTTGTTCTTTGCAAGACATAAATTAGTTTATCAGGAGAAAGAGTGAGACTGATAAAATACCATATTAGAATTCTATAAATGTATAAAAGCAATGAAGCCTATGGGACACCACTTTGCTCATACAAGTGCCTTCAAGACCTTTTAAACAAATGTAGTTAAGAATAATGTAAGCACTAAATTACATAAGTCAGAATTAATTGAACTACTAGTGCATAATTTATAGACATCGTCAAGGTAACCCTCAGAACACTGATATGATTGACTTAACTCTGAGGCTATTATAAGTATTATGAAAGAAAATTAGGCTACTCAGAACCTACTTTACTTGTACTAATAGAAACATAAAGTGGTAAAGAAAAATGATAGGTTGAAATCAGATGTTTTAGCATCTGATTAAGTTAACCAATACTAATTTAAAATTTTAAATATATTACAGAGAAGTCAGCTGATATTTAATTAATGAACATAAAAGAATACTTTGAGAATGATGATTAAAGTAGGTTGAAAAGATAGAAGATAAGGTCTCTCAGGGAGTTACACAGTGGCCGTGGCCGGTGGTCTGTGAACATCTTTATTCTCTATTCCAGCTGACAGGATACTTCCCAGCGATGCATGCCTCATAAATCCAAAAATTCTAGTTTTATCTTTTTCCGGAAGAAATCCCTATACAGGGATAAGACCTGTATAGGGTCTCAGTTAAGACCATTCTGGAGATAAGGAGCCTGCTTTTAGTAAATAGCATGAGCTTTTTTTAATTTTATTTGCAAGGCAGTTTTCATGTTGAAAAGGAGGTTGTGTCAAGGCATTCTGCTCGTGTCAGCTCTGCTATGAAAATACTGACATCAGAGGTATTGATTGTAGACACCTGAGTGAAGGAAACAGCTATAAAACAGGAAGGCACAGTACACCATTTAAAAAACTGTGATATAAAAACAGCTGAAAAATTTGCTCCCATTATTTTCATCTGCATTACCATTTCATAACTCTATAAACATCTCTCTTTTTTCAAATATACACTTTAAAGACAAGGACTGGAGTTAGGAATTCATGATATTTTGGGGATAGAAGATGGCATGTGTTTTGGTGGAGGGAGTTCCAAGTATTTCTAATGATTTTGTTTAGCTTTAAGGAGGTTTAATTGATATGCAAAAAACTGCACACAATGTATCCATTTTGATGGGTTTGGACACACATCATGTTACCATCATGACAGCAAGGCACTAAACTTGTCCCTCACCTCCAACATTTTTCTTGTGTTCTTATGTGTGTGTGCGCTTGCTTTGTTGTAAGAGCACTTCACATGATATCTGTCCTTTTAACATATTGCATTGGCCTAAAGGTTTGTTCAGATTTAAACCTGAACATTTTAAAGGGCGCAATACCATATTGTTGGACTTCCCAGGTGATTGAGTGGTAAAGAATCCACCTGCCAAGTGGGAGATGTGGGTTCAATCCCTGGGTGACAAAGATCCCCTGGAGAAGGAAATGGCAACCCACTCCAGTATTCTTACCTGGGAAATCCCAAGGACAGAGGAGCCTGGTGGGCCACAGTCCAAAAGAGTTGGGTGTGACTTAGCAGCTAAAGAACAACCACAATACTGTATTGTTAACTACAAGTACTATGCTGGACTACAGATCTCTCAAACTTATTCATCTTGCTCAACAGAAACTTTCTATTCATTTAAACACAATTCCTCATTTTGCCCTCCCCTGCTCCTAGCCCCTGGTAACCATCCTATTCTGCTGCTGCTGCTAAGTCGCTTCAGTCGTGTCTGACTCTGTGCGACCCCATGGAAGGCTGCCCACTAGGCTCCTCTGTCCCTGAGATTCTCCAGGCAGGAATACTGGAGTGAGTTGCCATTTCCATCTCCAGTGCATGAAAGTGAAAAGTGAAAGTGAAGTCTCTCAGTCATGCCCGACTCTTAGCGACTCCATGGACTGCAGCCTACCAGGCTCCTCCATCCATGGGATTTTCCAGGTGAGAGTACTGGAGTGGGTTGCCATTGCCATCTCCAACCATCCTATTCCACATTTATGTAAATTGGGCTGTTTTAGACGTACCTCATATGAGCATCATGCCATATTTGTCTTTCTGTTGTTGACTTATTTCACGTTAGCATAATTTCCTCTAGGTTCATCCATGTTGCAAATGGCATGATTTCCTTACCTTTAAGGCAGAATGAGATTCCACTGTATGTATATACCTCATTGTCTTTATTCATTCCCTGTTCATGGACATTTGGCTTGTTTCCTTGTCTTGGCTGTTGTGAATAATGCCTCAGTGAAAATGAGGATGGCCTTCCCCGGTGGCTCAGCAGTAAAGAATCCGCCTGCAATGCAGGAGCTGCGAGTTCAATCCCTGGGTCAGGAAGATATCCTGGAGGAGGGCAGGGCAACCCACTCCAGTGTTCTTGGACAGAGTTACCTGGTGGGCTGCAGTCCCTAGGGCCGCAAATAGACACAACTGCAGCGACAGCACGCACGCATGCACCTACATATATGCATGCAGATATCTCCTAGAGACCCTGATTTCAATTATTTTGGTTATATACCCAGAAGTGGGATTGCTGGATCACATGGTACTTATATTTTTAATTTTTAAACGAACCCCTGAACTGTTCTCCACAGTGGAGATTTCCCATATACCTCCTGTCCCTACCCATAAAAGCCTTTCCAATATCACTCAACAGAATGGTATACATTTTACCAAGGATGAAATTACCTTGACACATAGTCGCTCAGAGTCTACCATTTACCGTAGGGTTCAGTCTTAGTATGAATGTACCTTAGGGTACGTTCTATGGGCTGTCTCTTATACACATCTTATTCTCTATTCCAGCTGACAGGATACTTCCCAGCGATGCATGCCTCATAAATCCAAAAATTCTAGTTTTATCTTTTTCCGGAAGAAATCCCTATACAGGGATAAGACCTGTATAGGGTCTCAGTTAAGACCATTCTGGAGATAAGGAGCCTGCTTTTAGTAAATAGCATGAGNGTGACAAACTTATCCTGATATATATCCACCACGATGCTATCAAATGTAGTGCTTTTACGGTCTTAAAAATCCTCTGCTCCATGCATTCACCCTTCCTTGCCCCACCCCTTCCAACACCTGGCAACCACTGGTATTTTATTGTCTCCATAGATTTTCCTTTTTGGAATGCCATAGAGTTGGACACACAGTATGTAACCTTTTTAGATTGACTTCTTTCATTTAATGATATACTTTCCTCCATGTGTTCTCATGAATTAATAGCTCCTTCCTTTTTAGCACTAAATAATATTGCATTGAAAGGATGTACCAAAGTTTATCAATCACCTGCTGAGGGATATCTTCGTTGTTTCCAAGTTTTAGCAATTATGGACAAGGCTGGTATGAACTTCTATGTCCAGGGTTTTATGTGGTTTTCAACCCCTTTTCCCTGGTAGCTCAGCTGGTAAAGAATCCACCTGCAATGCAGGAGATGCCGGTTCAATTCCTGGGTTGAGAATATCCCCTGGAGAAGGGAACAGCTACCCACTCCAGTATTCTGGCCTTGAGAATTCCATGGACTGTATTAATAAATCTGCCTGTGGTGCAGGAGATCCAGGTTCAATCCCTTGGTTGGGAAAATCCCCAGGAGTAGGAAATGGCAACCCACTCCAGTATTCTTGCCTGGAAAATCCCATGGACAGAGGAGCCTAGTAGGGTTGCAAGAGTCAGACATGACTTAGTGACTAAACCACCACCTCCCCAATACCTTTTCATTTTTCACAAATTTGTTTTTAACTGGAGAATAATTACAATGTTGTGTTAATATCTGCCATACAACACACATGAATCAGCCATAAGTATACATATATCCCCTCTCTCTGGAATGTCCCTCCCACCCCTCTCCCCTCATCTCACCCCTCAAGGTCATTACAGAGTACGGAGCTGAGCTTCCTGTGTTGTACAATTTCCCACTAGCCAAGATGGCTTCAGTCATGTCCAGCTCCCTGCAAGTCTATGGACTGTAGCCTGCTAGGCGCCTCTGTCCATGGGGATTGTCCAAGCAAGAATATTGGAGTAGGTTGCATGCCCTCCTCCATGGTATCTTCCCTACCAAGAATTGAACCCGAGGTTCTTACGTCTATTACATTGGCATGCAGGTTCTCTACCACTAGTGCCACCTGGGAAACTATCTGTTTTACATGTGATAATGTATATATTTCAATGCTGTTCTCTCAACTGGTACCCCCTCTCCTTCCCCCGTTGTGTCCCCTAATTATTATCCCCTGGTAAATGGGTTCTGGCCTTAGATTATTTTCTAGGCCACTGATCACCTTCTAGACAGCAGCGTCTGAATGAGGCATCCTCAGGGTTGTGTCCAGGATAGCAGCTACAAGTGTGGCACGTTACGTGGGAGGAACTGAGTGTAGCTGCTCAGATGAGGAAGAGCTCTGGACGTGGTGGAGACTCAGGGCGTCACGCCCTCCTCTTCTAGGCTCTGATGCGTCCTAATTAGTACCAGTAGTTTTAAAGAGGGCGGAGAAATCATAAAGACGGAAGGCTCCGTTAGCTGGTATTTTTACAGAGATCATATGGGAGAACTGAAAAGGCACAGATGACACACTAGAACAAAGAGGATTCTTTGAAATGCACTTTCGAATCTGCAATTGTCACTTGAGGCAATTTTCTTTTGTAATATAGTTCTGAGGTTGCCATGAAAGCCAATGGAATATATAACTCTCTATTCACGTTAACATCATCTAGTATACACAAAAGGAGGTGCTGATGAAATCTCACGAGCGTTCTCACATGGATAATCTGGATATTATAAAAGGAAGAGTAAATAATCTTTTTCTTCAATTGTACCAAGTTAGCGAAATGCATTAGATTCAACTGAAAATAATTTTTTAAAATATATATGTCCAGGTATCTCTTGAAAGATTTTGATTTAATTGGTCATGAGTGATGATTATATATCTGTGTATTTAGAAGCTCATTATCCTGCTGCACACCTTGAATTGATATCTGCTGCTCTAAAACGTGACCTGGAGAGGAGGGTGGGAAGTGTGGAAATCCCCAAAACCCATTGTGATAATTTCACATTAAAGCTCAACTTGGCTTGGCCACCACCACGTGCCCATGTATCTGGTCAAACGTTATTCTGAGTGTGTCCATGAGTGTGTTTTGAGATGAAAGTAGGATTTGAATGAGTAGACTCAGTAAAGCACATTGCCCTTCCTGATGTGAGTGGTCCTCATCTCATAAGTTGAAGGCCCGAATAAACAAAAAGTCTGATCTACATGCAAGTAACAGGGAATTCCTTTTGCCTATGTCTTTGACCTAGAATACCAATTCTTCTCTTAATGGAAACCAGTTTTCATGGAGGATCTCAAGCCTATTGGACTTAGATTGGAGCTCCACCATGAGCCTTTCTGGTTCTCAGGTCTTTTAACTTGGATTGGAGCTTTTTACCACTGGGTTTCCTTGGTCTCCAGCGTGCTGACTGTACATATTGGGGATTGTCGGCCTCCATAGTCAAGTGAGCTAATTCCCTATGATAAACATTTTTATGGAAAATAAAAATAAATGAAATTCTATGTATGTATCAGTTCAGTTCATTTGCTCAGTAATGTCTGACTCTTTGTGATCCCTAAAGACTGTAGCACATCTGTCTTCCCTGTCCTTCACTGTCTCCCAGAGTTTGCTCAGACTCATGTTCATTGAATCATTGATGCCATCGAACCATCTCATCATCTGTTACTTATTTCTCCTCCTGCCCTCAATCTTTCCCAGCATCAGGGTCTTTTCCAATGAGTTTGATCTTTGTATCAGGTGGCCAAAGGATTGGAGCTTCAGCTTCAGCATCAGTCCTTTCAAAGAATGTTCAGGGTTGATTTCCTTTAGGATTAACTGGTTTGATCTTCTTGCTGCTGTTCAAGGGACTCTCAAGAGTCTTATCCAGCACTACAGTTTGAAAGCATCAATTCTTCAGTCCTCAGCCTTCTTTATGGTCCAACCCTCATATCTATGACTACCAGGAAAATCATAGCTTCAACTATATATATAGGTTTCCCAGGTGGCTCAGCTGGTAAAGAACCTGCCTGCAATGCAGGAGACCCCAGTTTGATCCGTGGGTTGGGAAGTTTCCCTGGAGAAGAGATAGGTTACCCACTTCAGTATTCTTGGGCTTCCCTGGTGGCTCAGATGGCAAAGAATCTGCCTACAATGGGGGAGACTTGGGTTCAATCCTTGGGTCACAAAGATCCCCTGGAGAAGGAAATGGCAACTCATACCAGTATTCTTGCCTGGAGAATCCCCATAGCCAGAAGACCCTGGCAGGCTATAGTCCATGGGGTTGCAAAGAGTCAGACACGAGTGAGTGACTAGCACGTGCACGCACGCACACACACACACACACATATATCTTGGTCTGTTTCGCTAAAGAACCTTAATGCATCAACTTTACCAAAAAATCTATAACCTGACCGTATCTTCTCTCTGCAAGTTCTAGTTTCTTTCTGCTCAATGGTTTTTTTCTCTTTTCCAGTTGCATTAATATAACTGGCATTGAAAGAGCTACATGTATTCCTAGTTAGTCACATCAGTATAAAAAGAAAGAAATGCTTTATATAGTTTATGACATCTTACTTCTGGACTATTTTCCATTGTTCTGACTTTTTTTTTTCACTATATAGATGTTTTTTTGCTGATTCTAGGTAATGCATTGTTTATACAAAAGCCACAAAGTCCCAAAGAATAAAACTGATTTTGTCGGCTTTTTCATCGTGGAAAAGACTTGTACAGATCAGGTTCAAATCTCCAATGATTTTGAAATGCCATATGTTAGGGGAAATGAAGAACATATTCACAAGTTTCAAGTCACCAAATTAGTGAAAAATCGTGTAAAATGGAATGTTTCCAAGAGTAGCGTAATTACGTTACAAACAGCATCATATGCAAAAGTTCAAGTTCCATTTTAATATTGACAGAGAGAGTTTAAGTATGAAATCTTTGAATTGATTTTGAATCACATTCACAATGATAAATTATCTACAAAGAGAAGTGGATGAGGAGGCCTCTTGATTCTTCCTAAAATAGGGATGCCAAGAAGACAAATTAAGAGGTGAAAACTTGTATTGTGTTTCAGATTGTTTGATTAAGAATGCTTCTAACAGATGCTCTTTGTGACTTAAAATTAAATGAGAAGATTTAATTGCTGTAATTCTTTTGATTAAATTAATCTTTCCTTTTTACATATTTTGATAGGTTTATTTATATATAATTCAGGCTTACCAGGTGGCTCAGTGGTAAAGAATCCAGCTGCCAATGCAGGAGACGTGGGTTCAATACCTGGGTTGGGAAGATCCTCTGGAGAAGGAAATGGCAACCCACTCCAATATTCTTGTCTGGAGAATCCCATGGACAGAGGAGCCGCTTGGCAGGTTGAAGCCCACTGGGAGTCAGATATGACTTAACAACTAAGCAACAACAACAGATATAATTCACATACCATGCAATTCATTGTAAAGAGCATAATACAGTGGTTTTTAATATAGTCACAGACTTGTGCAACTGTCACCATAATCATCATCGGTTGAGAAAGAAATCTTGGATCCTTTAGCATGCATGCGTGCTTAGTGTTGTCTGACCCTTTGTGACCCCGTGGACTGTAGCCCACAAGGCTCCTCTGTCCATGGAATTCTCCAGGCAAGAGTACTGGAGTGGGTTGCCATTTCCTTCTCCAGGGGATCTTCCTAACCCAGGGATCGAATCCATGTCTCCTGTGTTGGAGCCAGATTCTTTACCATCTATGCCATAAAGGAAACAGATCTTTCAGCAGTCACTTCTTAGTTCCTTAAAATCCCCACAGCTTTAGGTAATCACTGCTCTAATGTAGTACTGTAGATTTACCCAGGCTGGACATATCATAGAAGAGCAACTTTAAATGGCTTCTTTCAACTTACATAGATTTTTTAATTGAGTTTCTATAATCTGCCTTCTTACCGATTATTCCCAGAGAACTCAATAAAGAACATAAACATGCTGATTTTTTTAATGGAAACATCATTAAATTTTTTAATATTTAGAAAAATTTTCTAATTTTTAGAAAAAAATTAGGAAGCATAATTTTCTGTTTCCCACGCACGATTAGTTGCTCAGTTGTGTCCAGCTCTTCGCGATCCCATTGGCCATAATCCGTCAGGCTCCTCTGGCCATGGGATTCTCCAGGCCAGAATACTGAAGTGGGTTGCCATTTCCTATTCCATCTGTTTCCCATAAAAACTATATAAACATTATCTGTTTTATGCATGTCTGAAGCAAGAGGTTAACATTTTAAAATGGTATTATTTTCTAAATGAAATCTTTGATTTTGACAGATGTTTGGGTGCCTATACTTAGTTGCTCAGTCTTGTCCAACTCTTTGGGATGCCATGGACTGTAGCCTGTCAGGTTCCTCTATCCATGGGGAGTCTCCAGGCAAGAATACTGGAGTGGGTTGCCATACTCTCCTCCAGGGGATCTCCAAGACCAGGGATTGAAACCAGATCTCCCACATTGCAAGTGGATTATTTACCATCTGAGCCACTAGGGAAGCCCAAGATTATTGGAGTGGGTAGCCTATCCCTTCTCCAGGGGATCTTCCCCATCCAGGAATTGAACTGGGGTCTCCTGAACTGCAGGCGAATTCTTTACCAGCTGAGCTACCAGGGTCAGATACATAGGTCATCAGATGTATAGGTCATNACCAGGGATTGAAACCAGATCTCCCACATTGCAAGTGGATTATTTACCATCTGAGCCACTAGGGAAGCCCAAGATTATTGGAGTGGGTAGCCTATCCCTTCTCCAGGGGATCTTCCCCATCCAGGAATTGAACTGGGGTCTCCTGAACTGCAGGCGAATTCTTTACCAGCTGAGCTACCAGGGTCAGATACATAGGTCATCAGATGTATAGGTCATCAGAGACGGAGACTAAACAGGAAAACAAAGAAAAACATTTCAAATTCTAAAACTTTGCAGAAAAGAAAGATATTCTTTCATTATTACCAAAGTTGGTGCTAATTTCTTACTTGATGAAGTTAAATCACACACTTTAGCCCTAATAAAATATATTCAAACATGAGTATTTGATTTTTCCTAGTCTTCAGTTCAGTTCAGTTCAGTCGCTCAGTCGTGTTCGACTCTTTGCAACCCCATGAATTGCAGCACGCCAGGTCTCCCTGTCTGTCACCAACTCCCAGAGTTCACCCAAACNTCTTCTGCTTCTGTTAGGTCCATACCATTTCTGTCCTTTCTTGAGCCCATCTTGGCATGAAATGTTCCCTGGGTATCTCTAATTTTCTTGAAGAGATCTCTAGTCTTTCCCATTCTGTTGTTTTCCTCTAGTCTTACACTATGGTAGTTATGTGCAGCTTTAGGCAATATTTAATTAAGAATTAAACGATGCTAATCCTTAAAAATCCTGTTTTCTAAAATTAAAAATCTAAAAGATGCTTTTGCCTCCCTAAAAACTTTAATGTTCTGTAGCTTCACGTTCTATATACAAAAACAGAAAATACTACAAAGAACCCTAAGGAACCCCATACACTATATTTAATAATTATTGTCTCATGGCCGGACATTTTTTAACCTCTATGATCTTCATCCCCCTTCCTAATTGCATTATTCCATCTGAGAAGCATTTTCATTTATATCTCAAAACATAAGGCCTTTTTTTTGTTGTTAAACAGAGCAATATCATTTTCAAACCTAAGAAATTAACATTACTTTGCTAATATCAAATACTCAGTGTTCAAATGTCCAGTTTTTAAATAAACATCAATTTTATTTTCACAGATGACTCATTTGAATAAAAACTCAAATGAAGCTCAGACATTTTAATTGGATATGTCTTTGTAAGTGTGTTTTAATATATAGGCTTTTCTTTATATTTCTTTCTCCTTTTTTCCTTTTTATAATTTACTTAAAAAGCCAAGTCATTTATCTTGTAAAGTTTTATTTTGGGTTTTAGAGACTGCATCCTGCAGTGCTATTTAATGTTTCTCTGTCCTCTATATTTCTTATAAAAGGTTGGTTGGATCAATAAGTTTAATGTAAGTAATTGTTTCAGAGTGTTCTCTTAGGTAGTGTGTTCTTCCTATAAGAAGCCTGTGGTTTTTGGAGGTCCCCATAGCACTAACAAACTGATGTGTGATCAACTTTCTCAGGGTTCATATTTAAAAAGAATAAATAAAACTGATGATAATTCTTATTTCATTTCTATCAATAAGTAATTTCATCCCTATCAATAAGTAATTTCATCCATGGATACACAAACTAATTGGAAAAATGTGTCCATCTCATTAAAAGATGCATTGTCAGTAAATGATAAATTTATATTTAAAAATTATGTATCACAATATGTGCTATCTGATCTTACTTTTACGAAACCATGTACCTGAAATAATCTTTAAAATAATTCAATCCAAGATACACTTTTTAACATTTGGAACCTTACAATCGTAATATATGCATACGTATTTTATGCACATATTTCTATTTCATCTTATAGAATGAAAACCTTTTCAAGTATAAACATATGTTACAGTATGATTACATGAAGGAGATGGAATAGAAATAACAATTTAAGAAATAAAATTAACAATATAATTTTTTTAACAGATGAGAGTGAATATCACATTTATGTGGTTTTTATATGTCATTGCATGAAGCATTGGAGAAGGAACTGGCAACCCACTCCAGTGCTCTTGCCTGGAAAATCCCATGGACAGAGGAGCCTGGTAGGCTACAGTCCATAGGGTTGCGAAGAGCTGGACATCACTGAGCAACTTCACTTTCACTTTTCACTTTCATGCATTGGGGAAGGAAATGGCAATGCACTTCGGTGTTCTTGCCTGGAGAATCCCACGAACGTGGGAACCTGGAGGGCTGCCGTCTATGGGGTCGCACAGAGTCAGACATGACTGAAGCGACTTAGCAACAGCAGCAGCAACGTGAAGCATGATACAACCATTTTACTTAAAGTGTCAATAGTTACAATTCAGCAGAAATTTTATTTTTTGAATCTAAATAAATATAATATTTTAAGATACACTTTAAAAAGGTAAAGGATACTTTAGCATGAGAGCAAAAGAGTTTAAAGACCACTAAAATCAGTGTTTTATTTTGACTTGAAAGATACAGTAAAATTTGCATTCATGGTAGTTACACATTCTTTAGTCTGTTTACTACCATTTTTTCAGGCTGAGGGAGGGAATTAGGTAAAGTTTACTTAAAAGAATATTTGACTAAGTTTTGAATCTATAAGTGATGAAATTTTGGAGGCTTCTCTGTATGCTTATGGTTAATTCAAGTTATTTGAAAGAGCTGAACCTTGTTGCTAGCTGTCCCTGGGACAGTGGTATTTGGAGAGCCTTCTCCTAGTTGTTTTTTTTTTTTTTCTCCAGTCTTCATTCAGGTTGTCACAATATTCCTTCTGTTTTTGTTTTGGGATTTTTTGGCTTTGAGCCTGTAGGATCTTAGCTGCCTGTCCAGAATGGAACCTGCACCCTCTACATTGGAAGGTGAAGTCATAACCCCTGGAGCACCAAGGAGGTGCCTCTGTGGCCTTCTGCTGGAGCAATCTCCATCCTACATTCCTCACTTTTCATGAGAATCTCTGGTATCCTCACCTGCCTAACTGTTAAACACTTGGTCATATATTCTGAACTAGTTGATAGTCAATACTTATCCCCAAAGCCAAATTATAAATGTTATGTATCAACATGAAGGCAATGGGAAGAGCCACTGAAGTGTGTTGCTGCTACTGCTAAGT
>SJYA01002798.1:200190-276807 GCA_006410615.1 Neotragus moschatus | reverse complement strand
AAATAATCTTTAAAATAATTCAATCCAAGATACACTTTTTAACATTTGGAACCTTACAATCGTAATATATGCATACGTATTTTATGCACATATTTCTATTTCATCTTATAGAATGAAAACCTTTTCAAGTATAAACATATGTTACAGTATGATTACATGAAGGAGATGGAATAGAAATAACAATTTAAGAAATAAAATTAACAATATAATTTTTTTAACAGATGAGAGTGAATATCACATTTATGTGGTTTTTATATGTCATTGCATGAAGCATTGGAGAAGGAACTGGCAACCCACTCCAGTGCTCTTGCCTGGAAAATCCCATGGACAGAGGAGCCTGGTAGGCTACAGTCCATAGGGTTGCGAAGAGCTGGACATCACTGAGCAACTTCACTTTCACTTTTCACTTTCATGCATTGGGGAAGGAAATGGCAATGCACTTCGGTGTTCTTGCCTGGAGAATCCCACGAACGTGGGAACCTGGAGGGCTGCCGTCTATGGGGTCGCACAGAGTCAGACATGACTGAAGCGACTTAGCAACAGCAGCAGCAACGTGAAGCATGATACAACCATTTTACTTAAAGTGTCAATAGTTACAATTCAGCAGAAATTTTATTTTTTGAATCTAAATAAATATAATATTTTAAGATACACTTTAAAAAGGTAAAGGATACTTTAGCATGAGAGCAAAAGAGTTTAAAGACCACTAAAATCAGTGTTTTATTTTGACTTGAAAGATACAGTAAAATTTGCATTCATGGTAGTTACACATTCTTTAGTCTGTTTACTACCATTTTTTCAGGCTGAGGGAGGGAATTAGGTAAAGTTTACTTAAAAGAATATTTGACTAAGTTTTGAATCTATAAGTGATGAAATTTTGGAGGCTTCTCTGTATGCTTATGGTTAATTCAAGTTATTTGAAAGAGCTGAACCTTGTTGCTAGCTGTCCCTGGGACAGTGGTATTTGGAGAGCCTTCTCCTAGTTTTTTTTTTTTTTTCTCCAGTCTTCATTCAGGTTGTCACAATATTCCTTCTGTTTTTGTTTTGGGATTTTTTGGCTTTGAGCCTGTAGGATCTTAGCTGCCTGTCCAGAATGGAACCTGCACCCTCTACATTGGAAGGTGAAGTCATAACCCCTGGAGCACCAAGGAGGTGCCTCTGTGGCCTTCTGCTGGAGCAATCTCCATCCTACATTCCTCACTTTTCATGAGAATCTCTGGTATCCTCACCTGCCTAACTGTTAAACACTTGGTCATATATTCTGAACTAGTTGATAGTCAATACTTATCCCCAAAGCCAACTTATAAATGTTATGTATCAACATGAAGGCAATGGGAAGAGCCACTGAAGTGTGTTGCTGCTACTGCTAAGTCGCTTCAGTTGTGTCTGACTCTGTGTGACCCCATAGACGGCAGCCCACCAGGCTCCCCCGTCCTTGGGATTCTCCAGGCAAAAACACTGGAATGGGTTGCCATTTCCTTCTCCAGTGCATGAAAGTGAAAAGTGAAAGGGAAGTCGCTCAGTCGAATCTGACTCTTAGCGACCCTAGGGACTGCAGCCTTCCAGGCTCCTCCGTCCATGGGATTTTCCAGGCAAGAGTACTGGAGTGGGGTGCCGTTGCCTTCTCTGGAAGTGTGTTGACCAAGGTCAATATGATTATAATAAAAAATGACTGAAAGTTTGGTATAAAGAAGAGATTGAGAGACATGGATGATGAAAAAACGGTTCTCAGTCTGTCACATAATCCAGAAAGAAATAATCAGATGCTGTAAGCTTGGTGGGGGATGTGCAGAGATGTGGAAAGTTGAGAAATATACAAGTGAAAGAAACCATGATGTTTGGTGATAAACTGAACGTTGAATGCATTTTCCTTCTCCTGTATTATCCAATTAAATAAGAAAATATTTTAATTTATGTCACACAGTATTTTTGTTTTCTAGACATTGTCCCCAGAAAGATTTTCCACTCTATGGTAATCTAAATGTATTAAAGTAAATATTTACATGTACTTTTTTACATTTTATATTGTAATGTTGCTAAATTTCCAGAAGCGAATTATGGCAGATATTTCTGAAGTCAGAGATTTGATAAGTTGCCTGATTTAACCTTTCACAAATACTGCAGTATGAAAAGAAGAACTTTGAAGAGAAATTCTGGAATTATATTATGATGCAATTTCAAAAAAAAAACTATTGCAGCAAGAGACTACACTTAAATGAATTTTACATAAAAGGACATAAACTTGGAAAATGTTTTCTGATGCTGACTCATTCACTTAATCAGACACTTCCTATTTCTGTCATATCCAGTTTCACTACTGTGATATATCATTTGTGGATGACACTCATAATTCTGCTGAATTAATAACTTTTAGCATCTGCCTGTCCATGACTTTTAACTTTTCAGTTGCTAAGTAGAGATTTTTAGTTACAGCTCCATTAATCCAAAGGTTTCCCAGGTGGTGCCAGTAGTAAAGAATCCACCTGCCAATGGAGGAGACACAAGAGACTTGGGTTCGATCCCTGTGTCTGGAAAGTTCTCTGGAATAGGAGATAGCAACCCACTCCAGTATNACTTTTCAGTTGCTAAGTAGAGATTTTTAGTTACAGCTCCATTAATCCAAAGGTTTCCCAGGTGGTGCCAGTAGTAAAGAATCCACCTGCCAATGGAGGAGACACAAGAGACTTGGGTTCGATCCCTGTGTCTGGAAAGTTCTCTGGAATAGGAGATAGCAACCCACTCCAGTATACTAGCTTGGAAAATTCCATGAACGAGCCTGGTGGGCTACAGTCCATAGAGCTACAGAGAGTTAGACAAGACTGAAAGTCTAAGCACACACCATTAATTTAAACCTTAAATTGAAGAGCTAAATGGCAAAATTAAGGTGGTTTGAGTTCAAAATATTTTTAAATGATAAAAATAACTCATTTTTTTTTCTTTACCTATGTAACAAAGATATTTCTAATGTAGCAAGATGTGGTTGGGGAACTTAAATACCGTGACTCTAGAATCTTTTAGAGTAGGAAAGAAACTGGAGTTCTGCTTTGTTTTCCACTCTTTTCGTTTTCATTATTTGAAACAAGGCTGGGAAGAATTCATTGATTTGCCCCCAGCAAGAACCTGTTAAAGAAAATAACTCATTGTTTCAATAGGAGGGAGTATAGTTGTTTCATTAATATGCTAATCATTTTTTTCTGTTATATTGTTTTAATTGCTTTAGCTCTATAATATTTTATTTGTTGTTTTTATTTTCTTTTTTGTTCTTGCTTGTCTGAAGTCTATAGGAAACATAAGGTCAGAGTGGCTGGTTTAGAATCAGGGGTTGGAATAAATAGAGACCAGAACTGAGGGTTATAGAACTAAGAGGCTAATAAAAATTTTGATTTATACTCTGAATGGATTGGGAAGCCTGAGGAAAGATTTGAATACAGGAATTACATAATTTGATTTACTTTATAGAAAGCTTTATTTGACTGCTGTTTTGAGAAAGAAAATACAGACCCACAAGGAGAAGCAGAGAGTGTGGCAGCTTATTAAAATAACCGAGATCATGGTGGTTGACCAGGGCAGTAGTGGTGAAGTTAGAAAGTGAATGGATTTATTAAATTATGTGAAGGCTAAGTTCAGTTGATTTGTTTTTAGTCTGAATATGGCACATCAAAGAAAAATTATTAAGCATAAGTGAAGTATTTTGATCAAAGGGAAGGATAGAAGTGATATTTGCTGAGATGGCAAAGACTAACAGAGGAACAGGGCTCCCCTGCAGGCTCAGCTGGCAAAGAATCCACCTGCAATGCAGGAGACCCTGGTTCAATTCCTGGGTTGGGAAGATCCCCTGGAGAAGGGATAAGCTACCCACTCCAGTATTCTTGCCCTTCCCTGGAGGCTCAGATGGTAAAGAATCCACTTGCTATGCAGGAGATCTGGGTTCAATCCCGGGGTTGGGAATATCCCCTGGAGAAGAGCATGGCAACCCACTCCAGTGTTCTTGCCTGGAGAATCCCCATGGACAAAGGAGTCTGGTGGGCTACAGTCCATGAGGTCACACAGAGTTGGACATGACTGAGCAATTAAGCACAGCACAGCAGAGGAGCATTTGAAGAAGAACTTAGTCTTTTCAAAATGTTAAGCTCTGGAATCCTTTGGAAGTGATAAGTAGAAAGTTGGGTGTGTGGCTGAGGAGTCCAGGGGAACACCTTCAGGATGGAACTAGACATTTGGAGGCTGTTAGAGTTCTGATTGACATGCAATACCATGAGTGTGCATGAGCTGTCCAAAGGACTGAATGCTTCAAGGGAATGGGTACCCTCCAATATTTAACTCTGTCTTNGATAAGTAGAAAGTTGGGTGTGTGGCTGAGGAGTCCAGGGGAACACCTTCAGGATGGAACTAGACATTTGGAGGCTGTTAGAGTTCTGATTGACATGCAATACCATGAGTGTGCATGAGCTGTCCAAAGGACTGAATGCTTCAAGGGAATGGGTACCCTCCAATATTTAACTCTGTCTTGTAACTATTCTAGTAAATTTTATCTGAAGGAAGGGTGACTAAACATGCTAAAAATGTTGTTTTATTGTTCTTTAAACTTTGAAATTGCTTTGTCCTTAATTTATGAATGTAATATATATTTATAAATATGTAAACCTAGACAGCATATTAAATATATAAACCTAGACAGCATATCAAGAAGCAGAGACATTACTTTGTCTATAAAAGTCTGTATAGTCGAAGCTATGGTTTTTCTGGTAGTCATGTATGGGTGTAAGAATTGGACCACAAAGAAGGCTGGGCACTGAAAAATTGATGCTTTCTAATTGTGGTGCTGGAGAAGACTCCTGAGAGTCCTTTGAACTGCAGGGAGATCAAACCAGTCAGTCCTAAAGGAAATCAACCCTGGAAGGACTGATGCTGAAGCTGAAACTCCAATGCTTTGACCACCTAATGCGAAGAGCTGACTCATTGGAAAAGCATTCTTTCCTGATGCTGGGAGAGACTGAGGACAAGAGGAGAAGGGGGTGACAGGGGATGAGATGGTTAAATAGCATGACTGACTCAATGGACATGAATCTGAGCAAACTCCAGGAGATATTGAAGGATAGAGGAGCCTGGCATGCTTCAGTCCATGGAGTTACAAAGAGTTGGACATGACTTAGGGACTGAACAACAAAAACAATTATGTCTTCATTTTTTCCCCAAGATAGTGATTAAATTTTTAATAAAACATTCTCTTTCGTATCTTAAATTGTATCATTTTTCCTGTTTTGTTTTTTCCATCAGACATTCTATTCCTTAGTTCTGGTCACATTTTTTTCATACTCTTGAGGTTCTACCTATGTCCAGAGATCCTTGATTTTCCACTCACAATGATGAATGAAATGGAATTATTTTAGGTAATTGATGTGAATTTCCTCTACTGCCATGTATGAAAATGTTATTTTCCTCCATCTTCTCTCCTTTGAGGGGTTTATTGAAAGTTCTGTTGACAATGGAAGGGCTCATTATTGATCTAGTTCCCTGGGAAGTAATGACCAAGATTTCAGAAGTGAAGTGAGGGGCACTCAGTTACCAGCATGAGTTAAATTTGACTCTGGTGAACACAGTCCCAAAACTGTTGCTTGCAATTTGTTATCCTTTTATTAGAAAAGTGACTTTTATTTTATTTTGGCCAGAGATTAATGCCACGCTGTCTATTTAACCGACATGAAAGTGGAGAGAAACGTGTGGACTTTTGCATGATGTCCTGTTTCACTCCTGCCTCGCATGGTGTCTTTTCCACATTACCAGCTCTGAACGTGGAGCCTTTGTGTAGTTGGCCAATCAACTCCTCCTTTAACTGTGGTCCATTTTTATCATGTTGGGGTCATGGTGTCTTCTGTTATGCTCCTTCTGCTATCTATTTCTCTAAGCTTATTGCTTTTCAGAAAATTATTAAGACACTTAGTTTTATAATTATAGGTGAAGCATTGGTTTATGATTAATAACTCAGGTAATGAATTTGGCAGGAATGTTCTCAAATTTTCTTCCCCCAGTTATTAGCTTTTTGAATTTGGGAATGTCACTTAAGCCTAGTAAAAATATGGTTTATTTTTATTTAAGGGGTAATAATCAGACCTAACACAGAGGATTACAGTCAGCATTAAGTAAGGAACTATATATCAAGCCTGGTTTCTTGAGATTAGCATATGCTTAATATTACTATTTGGAGTAGGAAATGGCAACTCACTTCAGTATCCTTGCCTGGAGAATTCCATGGACAGAAGAACCTGGTGAGCTGCAGTCCATAGGGTCGCAAAGAATTGGACATGACTAAGTGACTAAGCATGCAATATTATTATTAATAATAATAACATGAGTAACGTTATTTAAAAATTTTACATAAGTGATATAATGATAGCTTTTATATTCTGATTTATTGTCTGGTTGTATGCCAATTATGTAATTTTAATTCTGGAAATATTTACCTATGTAGTATGAAGAAACATGTTAATAAAACAAAAAGCACACGTGCATATATCCACATATTAAATGTTATGATTCCGCAGAAAACTTCTAATTATAAGAACAGCTACAGGGAAAAATCATTGTTTGCATTTCTAGGATTTTCTCATTCTTATGTTTGTTTTTATNAATTTTACATAAGTGATATAATGATAGCTTTTATATTCTGATTTATTGTCTGGTTGTATGCCAATTATGTAATTTTAATTCTGGAAATATTTACCTATGTAGTATGAAGAAACATGTTAATAAAACAAAAAGCACACGTGCATATATCCACATATTAAATGTTATGATTCCGCAGAAAACTTCTAATTATAAGAACAGCTACAGGGAAAAATCATTGTTTGCATTTCTAGGATTTTCTCATTCTTATGTTTGTTTTTATAAACAATTTTTTTTCCCTGTAGTTGTAGGTTCACAGCAAAATTGAATGGAAGGTGGTGTTGCCTGATAGCTCAGTTGGTAAAGAAGCTGCCTGCAATGCAGGAGACCTCAGTTTGATTCCTGGGTCAGGAAGATTCACTGGAGAAGGGATAGGCTACCCACTCCAGTATTCTTGGGCTTCCCTTGTGGCTCAACTGGTAAATAATCCACCTGCAATGGGGAGACCTGGTTTCGATCCCGGGGTTGGGAAGATCCCCTGGAGAAGGGAAAGTCTACCCACTCCAGTATTCTGGCCTAGAGAATTTCATGGACTGTGTAGACCATGGTCCATACGGTTGCAAAGAGTCGGTCACGACTGAGTGACTCTCACTTACAGTTACTTACATATAATTCCCACCCCACATTCATATGTGGCTTCCCTCATTATCAAAATCCTTCACCCCATTCATTCATTTATTGATACACAGTCACCCAAATTACTTTAAGATTCACTTGGTTTTATACATTTTATTGGTTCAGACAAATATATAGCAACATGTTATACATGTATAACTATATGGGCTTCTCTCATGGATCAGATGTTAAAGAATCTGCCTGCAGTGCAGGAGACCCAGGTTCGACCTCTGGGTCAGGAAGATCCACTGGAGAAGGGAATGGCAACCCATTCTAGTATTCTTGCCTGGAGAATCCTATGGGCAGAGGAGTCTGGCAGGCCACAGTCCATGGGGTTTCAAAGAGTTGGACACAACTGAGTGATCTTCACTTTTGTAACAACATGTATCCATCATTAGAGTTATCATAAGAATAATTTCTCTGCCCTAAAAATCCTCTGTGCTCCACCGATTTATCCCTTCCTCCTCCAGTCCCTGGAAACCACTGATCTTTCTATTGTCTCCATAGTTTTGCCTTTTCTAGAATGTCATAATGGAGAAGGCAATGGCACCCCACTCCAGTACTCTTGCCTGGAAAATCCAATGGACAGAGGAGCCTGGTGGGCTACAGCCCATGGAGTTGCTAAGAGTCGGACATGACTGAGTGACTTCACTTTCATTTTTCACTCTCTTGCATTGGAGATGGCAATGGCAACCCACTCCAGTGTTCTTGCCTGGAGAATCCCAGGGACGGGGGAGCCTGGTGGGCTGCCGTCTATGGGGTCGCACAGAGTCGGACACAACTGAAGTGATTTAGCAGCAGCAGCAGCAGCAGAATGTCATAAAGATAGAATCATACAGTATGTAGCCTTTTCAGATAGACTTCTTCCACTTAGTAGTATGTGTTAAATTTCCTCCATTTGTCTGACATCTCATTTCTTTTTAGTGTTGAACAATATTCCATTGTCTGCATGTGCCAGAGTTTGTTTGTATTATTTTCCTGCTGTAGTTTTCTATGGCAATTAATTGGCATCTTCTCTAGATGTTCTACGTGTGTCTTACAAACTTGAGTGTCATATACATGTATTGTTTACAGTGCCCAAATTTATCTCTGCTACAATCTACGCACTATTTATATTTCATAGTAAATATACATAAGTAGGATTACAAAGAGTCCTATGGTACTAATATTCAAGACTGAAAGATCAGAATTAATTGGATTAGTTTAGAATCTGGTTGGTCAGTTATTAAGAATCTGTGGAGGTAACAAAGATTTGTCTAATTTTCAATTGGTGGATTTAGATTAATGAATATTTGCTGATTTGCTTTTCAAACAACACAGGATTTTTCAGCTGCAAGTGTAAAGAAATACACGGTTCAACTGCAAAACCTGTAATAGCAACAATGAAACCTATCAGATTCCACATAGAAAAAAAAAAAACTGAAAGCAAAATGAAAGGCTAATACAAACTATCCTGGAACCAGCCTTTGTAATTTGTGATTATGAATTTTTCCTTTTTCAGTTTGACATTCTTCATGGTCAGCATAAAAATGAAATGGAAGAAGTATCAGGACATATAAGGGAAGAATCAAAATCTCAAAACAGCAATGACAGAGTGGTCTATGAGTTAAGAGCAGAGGTAAGATTTTGGATGGAGTAGTGTACTAAAGCATATCTGAAGGTTATTAAATGATATGCTGTCCTAAGAAGTAAAACTGGGGAGTCTTTGGTTATTTTATGAAAAAGAATGCTGCTAAAAATAAAGAATACATCAGTTTGCATGTGATTTACTTATTTGGCCACAATGCAAGGCATACGGGACCTTAAGTTCACTGTCCAGGGATTGAACCCATTCCCTCTGCAGTGGAATCAGAGTCTTAACCACTGGACCACCAGGGAAGTCCGGTGATTTAAAATGTGATTTAAAATGCTGTCAAATTATATTGGCCCAACACTATGTCTGAATTATCTGAATGTTACAAAGATATTATTTGACTGAAAAAAAAAACACCCTATAGCTGATACATTTTACTGTAAATAAACACAAAAATTTTGATTAGCTGCCTGGGATCTGATGTGTTAAGATATTATCTGGAATAATGACATACAAGTTTTGTTGCATGTAATTCTGGTTGCATTTCACATGGCCTTTGGCAACTAGCTGTGGGCAGAGCAATGTCATTCTGGTTATAGTTAATCCATTTCTTAGATATACCAAGTAAAGTAGTGGAAATCTCTATATTCCACTCCCACACCACCAACAACAAATTAATTTTCATATGATACACTCTGTTTTATTAGCCTTGTTGATAAAGAAGGAATTATTCTTAGAGACAGGAGAGGAGAGTAAATTGTTTGTACCTTATAGAACATTGTGTTAGTGCATTAAAAGTGGGAAATCATACATTATTTATTTTGTAACAGGTAATTCTGGAAGATGTCTTAGATACAAATGTGTAAGAACAATTCAGAAAGTGGAGTTAAGCAAGTGAAAAATAGACTGGGAGGAAAGTAATTTGTATTAGAAGATTTCTCCCTTATAAAATTCTGTCAAGACTGAATTCACACCACAGGATGTTTTATATCANCTGGAAGATGTCTTAGATACAAATGTGTAAGAACAATTCAGAAAGTGGAGTTAAGCAAGTGAAAAATAGACTGGGAGGAAAGTAATTTGTATTAGAAGATTTCTCCCTTATAAAATTCTGTCAAGACTGAATTCACACCACAGGATGTTTTATATCAAATGATATAGCACAATGGAAAATGCATAGATTTTGGAGCAAAAATGGCTCCATCACTTACTGACTACTTTATCCTGGTCCACTGCTTAAGCCTCTGAGTCTCAGTTTACAGGTTGTAATAACAGAAATAAGAGGAAATACTGGCCACCACACAGGATTTTTCAAAAGATGACACACTGCAGGGGAAAAGTGTCGGAGGCAGAGTGCTTTACTGTTGGGAATCAGCCGAGGTAGTTAGCTCTGCCTAAGATTAGGTTTTCCCTTGTCACCTCTTCTGAGTCATATACGGAGTGTTGGGAGAGGCAGGGCATATGGAGACACCCTGATGAGAAAGACTGAACTGTTGAAAACCTCTCTTCCTAACAATTACATCAAAGGGAAAAACAAATGATGGCTCTTCTAACTTTTGTTTTCTAAGAGGAACCAAACCATCAGGGTAGATACCACTTCTCCGTGGCCCTGAGATCTGAGAAGCATTTTTGATGAGATATTGAACAGCACGTAGAATACAAGCTTATTTAGGAGTCAGAGACAAATGCATGGAAGTCACATATGAGTATTATTACTCGCCTCAAAAGCTAGCAATTTGGGCCTAGATCCTCGTTTTCAGGATATTTTGGGAACCATAGCAATACAGGATCTCTGATGTGCAACTTTTTTCGTTTGGTGTAATAGAAAATTCCGAGACTCATGTGAGGAAACCATGTCACCTCCATAGAGCTCAATTATGTATCTTAAATTCGTATACAGTTTGCCCACCTAAAGACAGTTTCCCACAAGACATTCAAGCACTATGAGACATAATTTTGCTATTTTGAAATTCGCAGTGAAGCTCTTAATGCTGAAAGCTAAGGTAGACATGAATTGGCTGTGTTTTTGGCTGTGTGCACTTGAATGCTGTATTCAGTTGANCCTAAAGACAGTTTCCCACAAGACATTCAAGCACTATGAGACATAATTTTGCTATTTTGAAATTCGCAGTGAAGCTCTTAATGCTGAAAGCTAAGGTAGACATGAATTGGCTGTGTTTTTGGCTGTGTGCACTTGAATGCTGTATTCAGTTGAATTAAACTGAAGGAAGAAGACTTTGTTCAAAAGGAAACAAATATTGGGAGAAATTCTTAGAGAAACAGTGAGCCCCTGTGTGTCTGTTTTGTAGGTGGGTATATGTGTTCATTTGAATTTTAAACCAGGATAAAAGCTATGATCTTTTTTTTTGCAAAGAAGACATAACCATTGCATTGTTTCACTTTTTACACTGGTTACATTTAGGTCTTAAGATCATATCATGGCTTCTTATGTTTACACAAAAGTCATTGGGTGATTTTACTGTAATTTAATATAATCTATTTTTTTAATCTGCTTGCTTTTATTATTAGATATATAAATCTGCCTGCAATGTGGGAGACCTGAGTTTATTCCCTGGGTTGGGAAGATCCCCTGGAGAAGGGAACGGCTACCCACTCCAGTATTCTTGCCTGGATAATTCCCTGGACAGAGGAGTCTTGCAGGCTATGGTCCATGGGGTTCAAAGAGTGAAACACGACAGAGAGATTGACACTTTCACTTTCACATGTAATCAACACTGCAGTAAATATGCATGGGCACATACATCTTAGACATTTAAAAAATGGCATAGGTTAAATTCCTAGAAATAGACTTTTTCAAAAGAATGTTTTTTTTTCAGTATTTTATACACACTGCCAAATTGTCCATTAGAAAATTATATNAACTGTAACCTGCCAGGCTCCTCTGTCCATGGAATTTCCCAGCAAGGATACTGGAGAGGGTTGGCATTTCCTACTCCAGGGGGTCTTTCCATACTTTTCCCTTCTTAACTCAATAAGTCACATAGAGACTCTGAAAACTATATGTAAAGCAAACATAAAGGACTCTCCCCGTTGAAGAGAAGTGGCCTTCAGCCAGGTACCTTGGAACCTAAGAAATGACATGAGGCGAGTTGCCTGATTTTCTTTTCCCTGCATATGTCCCAGAATTAGAACTGGGAAGAGGCCAAAAACCTGAAAATACAATGCAAGCAGATGAAAACAAAAGATAACTGAAATCCGTTTGCTCTAATCAAAGGACTACGGAATGGCCAGCTTAGCAAGACAGGAAACTGCTAGACTAGAAATGTTCTAGCTCACCAAATAACTACAGAAAACAGTGGTACTCCACCTCAACTCCCGTTAATAAAGCTGACTGGGGAGCCTACACTTACACTCTTGCAGGGCAGTAGAGAGTTGCTCTGTCCTTTCTTCTGAAGTGGTGGCATTGAAGACTGAGTTGGAGCCAGGATTTCATCCCCGTTGGGCAGTAATGAGATCCCCAGGCCTTTTCCCTGGTGTCAGTGAAAATCAGGTGGGGAGCCTATATTTCACCTCCACCCTCTCCCAGCTAACAAGGTCTAGTGGAAGCGGACACTCCCATCCCCCTCCAGCAGGAGGCTTCCCCACCCAGGTATCAATGGAGGTTTGTGGGGAACCTGGACTTGTTCCTTCATCTGGAAGTAATGAGTTAGTGCTGCCTTTTTACCTTCCNTTTCACCTCCACTCTCTCCCAGCTAACAAGGTCTAGTGGAAGCGGACACTCCCATCCCCCTCCAGCAGGAGGCTTCCCCACCCAGGTATCAATGGAGGTTTGTGGGGAACCTGGACTTGTTCCTTCATCTGGAAGTAATGAGTTAGTGCTGCCTTTTTACCTTCCAGATTGGTGTGTCAGAGGAACCCACCTATGTTTAGATAAAATTGAGCCTCATAAGATAATACTGAATATGTTCAGAACACAATTGAATATTACTCATCACATCAAGAACCAAAATATCTCAGAGTGAATGAAAAAGACGAGCAAGAAATGCCGATTCTGCAAAGACAGAGATGTTTGCGTTCCTTGGCAAGGATTTTAAAGTGGCCATCATAAAAATGCTCTAATTAGCAATAGTAACCATGCTTGAAACAAATAGAAAAAGTAGCCATGCTTAGCTACTTGTGCTTAGCCGCTCAGTCATGTCTGACTCTTTTGCAACCCCATGGACTGTAGCCCACCAGGCGCCTCCATCCATGGGATTCTCCAGGCAAGAATACTGAAGTGAGTTACCATGCCCTGCTCTAGGGAATCTTCCCAGTCCAGAAATTGAACCCTAGTCTCTTATGTCTCCTGCATTGATGGTGAGTTCTTTACCACTGGCCCCACCAGAGAAACAGAAAATACAAAAGAAACAAATGGAAAGGTTAGAAGGGAAAAGCATAGTAACCACAATTTTTAAAAAATTATGAATGGAATGGAGAGGGGAAAGGATCCAATCTGAAACAGTCTAGAAGAGAAAAAGCCTTTGCTAACAAGGATTGTGGTAGGGGGCCTGTGGGATGCTAACAAATATCAAACACTTAAGCCTCTGGAGAGGAGAAATTATGTGGGCTGAAAATATTACTCAAAGAAATAGAGTGAAAATTTTCCAAATTTAGGAAAAGGGTCAAATCTGCAGTCAAGATGCTTAGCAAACCCCAATCAGTATAACCTCAAGTAGGTCCACATCAAGACACATTAGTCAATGTGTGGAGAATTAAGAAAAAATAATCTTGACAACAGGAAGGAAATTACACCCGAGCTATAGGGAAGAAATAATCCAAATGACAGTGAAAATTGCATCAGAAACCATGGAGGCCAGAAAAAAGTAGCACACACTTGTCCAAATTCTAAAAGGATTGTCAACTCAAAGTACTATATCCAGTCAACGTGTCCTTTAGGACACTTTCAGATGAAAGAAAACTAAGATAAATTGTCTCCAGTAAGTAAGCCCATGAAAAGATGTCAATACATGAGCCATCAAGGGAATGCAAATTAAAACCACAGAGAGCTTGTAACTACATACTTATCAGAATGGCTAAAATAGAAATTAGTAACAACAGCAATGCTGGTGAGAATGCTGAGCTACTGGCCATGCAACTTTCTGCAGGAAATGTAAATCAAACAATCACACAGGAAAACAGTCTGGTGGGTTCCCAAACAACAACTCTAGTAGGACCAAGAAGTTGCACTCCTGGGTATTTCTCTCAGAGAAATGAGAATGTATACCTTCAAACGTATATCCACACTTACCCATGGATCTTTAAAGCAGTTTTGTTTGTAAATGTCAAAACTTGGATACAAAAACAATATCTTCAATGAGGAAACAATAATACAATCATACCTTGGGATACACCTTAGCAGTTGAATGGAATGAATTTTTTATCTGCACAGCAATCTGGAGGCATCTTTGGAGAAGCATTTTGAGTGAAAAATCTTCAAGCCCATAATTCCATTTGTATCACAGTACTGAAATTACAAGTATTTCGAAACAGAGAGCAGATTAGTGGTTTCAGGGGATGAAGGAGGGATGGGAGAGGAGTGTGTGTGCCTATAAAGAGGCAACATGATACATCCCTCTGATGAAAATGGCCCCTATTTTGACTATATGATTGTTGACATCTGATTATTACATTGTTACAACTATAGCGTTGTAAGATGTTACCACTGGGCCAAACAGTATATAGGGCACTTGGGATTTATTTTGGTCATTTCTTACAACTGCTTAAGAATGTACAATTATCTCAAAAACACAGTTAAAAACTTCCAGTCTTCTCTCAGTATGTATGACAAGTTCCACCCTTTCTATATACTCCTCTGAAAATAGGCATCTTTAGCTTTATTTCCATTTTGGGGGTCCCAGAGACCTGAGTCCAAATTTTTATCTTGATACCTTCTTGTCATCTGGCTTCCTAACAAGTACATAGGTTTTCTTCTTTTTTTAGAAAATACTTTTTATTTATCTATATTTAGCTGTCCTGGGTCTTTGTTGCTGCAAGGGCTCTTCTCTAATTGCAGTGAACAGGCTTCTCAATGCGGTGGCTTCTCTTGTTGCAGAGCATGGGCTTAGGGCACATGGGCTTCAGTAGTTGCAGTGCGTGGCTCGGTAGCTGCAGCTCCCGGCTCCAGCACAGGCTCAGTAGTTGTGGTGCTTGTGTTTAGTTGTTCCATGGTATGTGGGATCTTCTCGATCCAAGGATCAAACGAATGTCTCTTTCATTGACAGGCAGATTCTTTACCTCTGAGCCACAAGGGAACTCCTTATGTAGGCTTTCTGAGTCTGATTGTCTGCAAAATAGAGTTTAAGTAATAGCTCATCTAAAGGATTAATTCATCCATATATGTGAAGTACTAAACATTGTACATTATACATAGTAGGCATGTAAGGAATACATGTTTTCTCCCTTGTCATTCTAATTTCATTTTGTAGATCCTATATCGGAATGACAATCAGATTTTTACACATTAGTAACACTGTAGATAATTCTGTGATATCCCATAGAAGACTTCAGGATACTTCTATAATATGTGTGCATTCTTCCTCTCCTCAGCTGTAAACTTTTTGGAATTCAAGGGCACTGTCTTACAGTACTGCACTGATCACAGTTTCTGGTGCCAAACAGGTCTCCAGTACATGTTTGCTGGGGGGATTGCATCTTTTAATGTGAATAATCTGGCTCCAAAATTAGTCTATATACCTTCCAAAGGAGTAGAATCCTTTCCTATTCTTGAATCACTAAGTGTTTTGAATTACATCTTTTCACGCATTGACACTTAGGCAAATCTCCAGTGATTATATGGACAAAGACCATGAGAGTCTGGGGCTGGAAAGAACCTGAAAGTTGCCACGTAGTCCTTCATTGCACAGGGTCCTTTCTGATGCTAGTGAGTTACCCACAATGGCACTTGATGTGTTCCCCTCCCCGTGCCTTTGACACATTTTCTCTGATGCTTCATTCGGATTAAAACCTCTTCACATCATATGAGAGTATGCTCTTTATTTTTTAATTGGAGGATAATTGCTTTGCAATCCTGTGTTAGTTTCCACCATACAACAACATGAATCAACCATAAGAATACACATATCCCTTCTCTCTAGAGCCTCCCTCCCACCAATGCTCTTGAAATGATTTCTTTTTCTTCCTCATCCTAACCGAATGCAGTATGATATAAGCTGAAGGCACCAAATATATTCATTTTTCTCTTTTTCAGAATGTCTATATTTATTTACTTTTAAAATGCTCTTTATTAAGACAAAAAGGCCCAGATGGGTAACATGTTAAATTTAACTTGTGATTATATAAGTAGTCTTCTTTATTTTGCTTATGCAGGATAAAACATAAACATTTTGTAACATAAGATTTTTTTCGTGTTCAGCAATTGTGTCATTGTTGGGGTTTAAGGCAAATTCTTTCCATGTGTGCATACCAACTGGATTCTCAAAATGACAGTGAAATGAAAAACAAAGCCAGGCAATGAAATTGTAGTTTATTTGCTCATCCACTCATTCTCTAATTCAGTTATTTATTCAGCAAATATTTATCAACAATATCCAGTGTACTTGGTACTAGAATTAAGCACCGGGGATTCAGTAGAGTGGTTGTCACCTTGGGAAGCAAATCAGCCAACCCAGATAGTTAAACCCAGGGTGTTATGTACTTAGATGGGTGGAGACTAGTGATCTATGTGAGCTCATAGAAAAGGTGTTGAGGATGAGATGTGAAGGATGAATAGCATCGGAGTTACGTAAAGAGGAAAGGTAGAGGTGAGGACTGTGGTAAAGGGAATAGCATATGAGACAGCTAAAGACCGCAGGATTGCCAGCAAATGAATGTAATGCAAAGAATGTTCCACTGTTACGCAATAGGGAGGGTCGAAGAGGACCCTTCCTCATGGGCCTCTGTTCTTAGTAAGGACACAAAAATCTGAAGTCTTAGCAGCGGCAAAAACTACTGTATTGAAGAAAGAACAGAATAACATCTCAAGGAAGAAGTGGGCCAAGCCAGTAGAGGGACTGGCAACGGAATGATGAGATACATGGTCTTCAAGACAAGGCTTTTACATATTCATCTAGGTGGGCGTGGAATGACAATTTTGATTGATTGTTGCAAGTTGCAAAGCAACAGGCCCTATTGCTCATGTCTTTCCCATAATTCAGTCTGCTCTAATTAGACGTAGGCATGTATAGAATATTTATGAGCCTTTTATAGGCTCCGGGGCTGCCTAAGGTCACTTTAGGACAGAGCTGTGCATCAAGGTGTGTGCGGAAGTTGGAGAAGCCCCTGTGGTTAGTTTGTATCCACTGTGTGGGAGCCTGGGAGTTGGAAAAGTCTGTGGTTATTTTGTATTAATAGCCTATCCATGAGCTCTCCCGGGGACCACATTGCAGGGTGTCTGGAGTGGGGTTTAGAGATTATCTTGAATCTTTTTTCTGTTAGACCACTGTGTGTTGCTCATGTCTAACTGCATAAATTGACATGTAAAAAAATTTAGAGCATTTTTGCTGAGAAGGAGAATATATTGAAGAGTTGGGTTTTGTTTTGTTTTTTAACATATTGGGATATTGACAGTAAATTAAAAAATTCCTCCTTTTCTTCTTACTCAACTATAGATTATGTTGTTTGTGTGAATAATTTGATTACTAAGAGAGGAACATATTCTAATGAGGAGCAATTCATTCCTAAATGTTTTTCAAGGTAGAGTTGGGGCAGGGGAACACAGAGGGTAGAGCGTTTTGTTCTCTGTTTTAAAAAAGAAAATGTTGTCAAGGTGTTTTCTTAAATTATAAATTCAATTTTTAATTCTGGAAATATTGTACTGTCCTCCTGTGCTTCCCTGGCTCAGCTGGTAAACAATCTGCCTGCAATGCGGGAGACCTGGGTTCGATCCCAGGGTTGGGAAGATCCCCTGGAAAAGGGAACGGTTACCCACTCCAGTATTCTGGCCTGGAGAATTCCATGGACTGTATAGTTCAAGGGTTCACCAAGAGTCAGACACGATTGAGTGACTTTCACTTTCATTGTGCTTCCGAGATGGCGCTAGTGGTAAAGAATCTTTCTGCCAATGCAAGAGACACTGGTTCGATTCCTGAGTGAGGAAGTTCCCCTAGGGGAGGAAATGACAACCCACTCCAGTATTCTTGCCTGGAGAATCCCATGGATAGAGGAGCCTGGTGAGCTACAGTCCTTAGGATCACAAAGAGTTAGACAGGACTGAAGCTGTGCTAGGATCTATTAATAGTAATTCTCTGGGGTCTAAAGTAGAAATGAGCCTGACCTCAGAGAACTGCCTTCAATGAGAGACACAGCATTCATCAAAAAAATCATGCAGTTCATTACATGTGTTCAACTCTAGGGGAGCTACAAAGTAGATGTGCGTGGTTCTGGGGGAGTTGGGCTACTTAGGAATTTTAGATGAAGAAATGCCTGAGACTTTATTTACTGACAGAGTTAAATGGAATCTTCTTTAATGAGAAGGGTGTCATATAATTAGAAATCGGGTGGCGTCATAATTTAATTTTCTGAAATTGCCACAATAGGTGTTGATTTGAATTCATTTAAATCACTTGTATCATATACTTCTTATTGACTTTACATGTTCTAGCAAAGAGACCTAGATTACTGAGAGTATGACGAATGTATCAGAAATGATTATATAANATAATTAGAAATCGGGTGGCGTCATAATTTAATTTTCTGAAATTGCCACAATAGGTGTTGATTTGAATTCATTTAAATCACTTGTATCATATACTTCTTATTGACTTTACATGTTCTAGCAAAGAGACCTAGATTACTGAGAGTATGACGAATGTATCAGAAATGATTATATAATTTTGAAAGAGGATATTGACGTTTGCAAGCAGGTTAATTTAGAAGCCTGTTAGTGTTATGGATTTAAGCATTCTGGCACATTCTGAGTTCTTACTGATGAAACTCAGGAACCAGAATCTATAAAAAGATATGTGATATAAGTAAACCATCAGAGAAAAATAATACTCTGGGAAAAGTGAAAATCAAAACTGTCACACGTGGATATGCATTCTGGTCATTTAGACAAATATAAATCTAAATAGTCCAATTATCCAAGCTGAAACCTGTCACTTGTCCTGGAGTTACAGAAAACTGATAAATAGAAAACCAAATAATGGATGGAAACCAGTGATCATTTATCCAGGAAGTATTAAGTGCCTCAAGTAACAGATTTTATTTTTTCAGAAAGGGTTTTAAATGATGTGGAGTGAAATGCAGGACTTGAATGTCTTTGCTTGGGTATCTCAACAGCAGTATCTTTACCAGATGAGTAGGTCTTTGGGAAAGTTTTCTGGGTAAGTTAGATGGATGATTTAATTGTTGTTGTTCGGTAGCTAAGTCGTGGCCGATTCTTTGCAACCCCATGGACTGCAGCATGCCAGGCTCCTCTGTCTATGCAATTCTCTAGGCAAGAATATGGGAGTGGGTAGCCATTCCCTTCTCCGGGAGATCTTCCTGACCCAGGGATTGAACCGGGGTCTCCTGCATTGCAGGAAGATTCTTTACTGTCTAAGCCACCAGGGAAGCCCAGTATTTCCCGGAGTATGCTCAANCAGCCCACCAGGCTCCTCTGTCCCTGGGATTCTCCAGGCAAGAACACTGGAGTGGGTTGCCATTTCCTTCTCCAGTAGTATGACATTCAGAAAAGTTAAATATATATTAAGAAAGTTGAGAGTAAATCCTAAGAATTCTCATCACATGGAGAACTTTTTTGTTGTTGTTGTTGTATCTATATGAGATTATGGATACTAACCAAACTTATTTTGGAAGTATTTTCACAATATTTGTAAATCAAAGCCTCTGGCTATATACCTTAAACTTATACAAAGATATATGTCTATTATCAATAAAACTAGGAACAATTCTTAAGTGTTTTGTAAAATATAAAGGTCACTATATCCTAAAGTAAAAAACAGAGGAAAAGGAACATTTAAAGAACAAAAAAACTGCCTAACAAATGGAAGTCACTTATTTTAGGTAACATCATCCCAATATATATTTGTTCTCCAGAACACCAGAAATAAATATAAGATTTCGAAATCCCACAGACAGAATGAAATAATAACGCACATAGAAGTGGGACCCTACTTCCTTGAAACTTCACTGGAACAGCACTGGAAATAGTGGCCTCTGACTTTGAGGGATAAATAAAATATCCACCAGACTTCTATAACCATCCAAACTATGAATGGAAGTGTTAGTCACTCAGTCGTGTCTGGCTTTTTGTGATGCCATGGACTGTAGCCCACTAGGCTCCTCTGTCCATGGAATTCTCCAGGCAGGAATACTGGAGTGGGTTGCCATTTCCTACTCCAGGGGATCTCCCCACCCAGGGATTGAACCCAGGTCTCCTGCATTCCAAAGAGAGTCTTAATAGTCTGAGTCACAGCATTTAGAAAATANCGTGTCTGGCTTTTTGTGATCCCATGGACTGTAGCCCACTAGGCTCCTCTGTCCATGGAATTCTCCAGGCAGGAATACTGGAGTGGGTTGCCATTTCCTACTCCAGGGGATCTCCCCACCCAGGGATTGAACCCAGGTCTCCTGCATTCCAAAGAGATTCTTAATAGTCTGAGTCACAGCATTTAGAAAATAGTGGATATTTTCACACAAGCAAGTTCTGAGAGAGATCAAGAAATGTGAAGTTACATTCTCCTTTTTAACTTTTAAAAAATTTAATAAAAAATTTTTTTGGATGTAGACCATTTTTAAATTATTTATTGAATTTGTTACAGCATTGCTTTTGTTGTTTATGTTCTGATTTTTTTGGCTGTGAGGCATGTGGGATCTTAGCTCTCTGACCAGGAATTGAACTTGCAACCCCTGCTTTGGAAGGTAAAGTCTTAACCCCTGGACCACTAGGGAAGTCCCTATGGATTCATTCTCTGCTGACAGGAGTGGGGCTGTTGAGTGGTCATTCTGGGGAACAATTTACCTGTACTGAACAATTTTCACGGAAGTGTGGATGTACCACCTGACCCAGCTCTTTTTGCTTCTATAAAAGCGGATCTAGGTGTCCATTTTCGTGATATTGATTAAAGAAAATGGCAGAAATCCACAAGAGTTAGCAGAAACACGGTAACATAGTTTTTTAAAAACTACGTAGATTTTAAAGGAGGATGCTGAGAGAATGAAAGAATATGAGAAATATTTAGAATCCATGCCACTAGTTGAACTGAGAAGACACACTTGTAAAAGGATAATTGTTGAACCCATTAGAACACACCAGGGAGGAGTGGAGGAAAGGACTGTGGCAATAAAGGGAATATAAAAATGAACAAATAAAGCCAGAGAAGGGCCCTCCCTCGACTAGTGCCCCTGGTCTAACTGCCGTGTCCCTGAACTCCAGGTAACTCTGCAGCACTCGCCTACTGTCTGTGGTTGAACTTCCTCCTGGGTCTCCCACCATCACTGAGAAGGGAAGAAAGCAGAGNGAGAATATAAAAATGAACATATAAAGCCAGAGAAGGGTCCTCCCTCAACTAGTGCCCCTGGTCTAACTGCTGCTTCCCTGAACTCCAGGTAACTCTGCAGCACTCGCCTACTGTCTGTGGTTGAACTTCCTCCTGGGTCTTCCACCATCACTGAGAAGGGAAGAAAGCAGAGACGGCTTCCTCCCACTCTCTGGACTCTCCACAACACTACTGCACAGGTAACTAGTGGAATTTCAATGAACTTCATCACTGGCAGAATTGAGAGTGTCCAATTCTCATATTGGTAATGCAATTACATAATCTGAGAGCTTAAAAAATGTAAATAGACAAATGACACCTCTAGGCACATATGTAAAATCTTTTGTTTCCTAACTTAAGAAGGGACAATCATAGTTTCTGCTTTTAGGGTTATCTGAAATTCAGATGAGATTATATATGTAAAATCCTTACTATAATACCTGGCGCTGGGTAAAGCAGTGAATACGTAGTAGCTACATTAAGAAAAATTGTTTTGAAGATGGTTAGTTGGAATTCTAAACATATCTTTGCCTGTGAAACAATATTAAAAGTGGAGATAGCTATATATCCAGGGTAGATCCGAAAAATTAAGAATCTTAAATAATTTGAAATATTACAGTGTTAACTAAACCACTGCTAATCGGCTAACATTTATTAAGAGTCTGCGGTATTCTATGCTACTGCGGCTGCTGCTAAGTCGCTTCAGTCGTGTCTGACTCTGTGCGTCCCCATAGACGGCAGCCCACCAGGCTGCCCCATCCCTGGGATCCTCCGGACAGTGTACTAT
Source organism: Neotragus moschatus (assembly GCA_006410615.1). Lineage (NCBI taxonomy): Eukaryota > Metazoa > Chordata > Mammalia > Artiodactyla > Bovidae > Neotragus > Neotragus moschatus. Next base: position 254,690 of record SJYA01002798.1, on the reverse strand, counting down.
AGTCGGTGACTAATCTCCAGTATGAGATAAAGTGTTTGGACCTGGAGAGTAAGTGTCTCTGACTAGCCCCTGTGTAAGTTACTCTCAAACTGTGGTATGAATACAGCGGTCTCTGCTGTCCATTTGCTGTTAGTGGTCTGTGATAAGAAAAGAATAGTCACTTGAGAATAGACATTCATAAAATTCTACAGAAATTTGATGAGGTGATTTTATACCTAGTGAATCTAATAATAATTAATTTTTGGTAATTTATTTGTATTATAATTTACAAAAGTTTTGGCCCATAATGGATGAGGTGGTGGGTGTGAGAATAATATGTCCTCAACACAGACAGACCAGAGATAGTTTGAGACACATGAGTGCAAATTATGTAACTACTTGGGTCACTTGACCAGATCACCTTCATTTATTTTCTTTGCAGAAGTTACCAGTATCTGAAATTGACATGTTTGTTGAATTTTTATCTTGTCTCCCTCCTTCTATTAGAGGGTGATGTGGGGGAGGGGAGGTCGTCTCTTTCTTAGTTCTAACAATCAAAACATTGTCCAAAGTATGCTAGACACTAAACAAATTTTAGTTGACTGAGCAAGTGGATTCAATTGTAAATCTCCATTAATACAATAACAATTGTTGTCATTCAAGAAGCAGAAATCCTCAAAGCCCTATCCGGGCATAAATTCCCAGCTGTTCCTAGGTGGTGAGAGAGGCCAGTGGCTCCCTTCCCCAAACCACAGGATTCAAATCTGTGACTCCAGAAAATCTCCAGAATTTTATGAATAATTAACTCCTTTGAACAACAAGGTTCTGCTTTCTGATCAGTTAGCATGCTAATTATCAACCTTTTTTTTTAAACTAAAGATTTTGATTAGACTCTATATGGTTAAAGTATTTGAGTTAAACACTCCATGTGCTTTTGGTAATGAGCTCTATTTTTTCAAAGTATTTCCACTTATTTTCAGACCATTTTCTCATCCAGACCGACCTCCTTTGCCCTATTAGTGTGAATTACAGATTATTCACTGTCATGGTTAAAAGAGAGTAAGTTAATTTAGATCCCCGGATGACTAAAGCTGGGAGGATATTTTTNGCTTTTGGTAATGAGCTCTATTTTTTCAAAGTATTTCCACTTATTTTCAGACCATTTTCTCATCCAGACCGACCTCCTTTGCCCTATTAGTGTGAATTACAGATTATTCACTGTCATGGTTAAAAGAGAGTAAGTTAATTTAGATCCCCGGATGACTAAAGCTGGGAGGATATTTTTAGTGATTCTAATGACTGAATCCTGTGGTTTGCTGCAGTGACAGTGTCAGGAGCTTATATTGAAGTTAGAAAGGGGGTGATGAAGAGGTGGGTGTTCCAAGGGTTTAGGGGGCTTGGGGGAGAGCTGGGAAATAGGGAGGAAAAAAACCTGTTTTCCAATTACATAACAGCAAATGCCATGGCTGTCCTTATAGAAAGTCAGAAACACAGCAACTGAAGCTGTCACGTAATAGACAATTTGATGATAGTAACTAAGAAAACACAAAAGGCAGCTAATCTCCCCCCTACTGATAAAGCTGGCTGAGGTAGATCAATTTAGTCATGGTCGTTGTGAGGAAATTGCACTTGTTTGATGTTTCACAAGCCGATCATGTAGTTTCCTAGGAAACATCCTTTTTCACTTAAATCTAATTCTCCCACGTCCTGGGATCTGATGAGTCACTCCGCCTGGCTTTCCTCTCACTTCCCTCTCACCACTAAAGGGGACTGACCAGCGGGAAATCTACTATTAGCTCTTTGGACCGTGTTCTTCACTTAATTCTTGGGCTTCTTTCTCATAAATCTAACTGCTTCTCTGGTGTGAAAGGCCAGGGGTAATGAAGAAGTGAGTGGGCACCTAATGTGAGCCAGTGCTGGACAGCAACTTCCATCAATTTCTTGCTTATTAAACTGTATCTCAGCATCTACCTTTAAATGGAAAGCATTACATGCGTAGCGATGTTTTTGACTTGTAACCTGTGGTGGAATTTGATGTCAGTATAATTTTAAACTCCCAGTTACACTTTGCTGTATGATTATGAGAGAGAGACAGACAGAAAGGAAGGCGCATGCAACTAAGAGAACTTATGCAGATGGTTTTATTCTTATTCGAACCCATTAACAGATGCATTGTCACAAAAAATCTAGAACTTCAGTGTCATCAGAATACAATTTTAATTTGTGAAGTGAAGATATATAATATGATTTAATATGGGCTTCCATGGTTATAAGCTTTAATATAAGCTTCCATGGCTTAGTAGTAAAGAATCCTCCTGCCAGCAGAGGAGACGTGGGTTTGATCTGTGGGTTGGGAAGATCCCCTGGAGAAGGGAATGGTTACCCACTCCAGTATTCTTGCCTAGGGAATCCCATGGACATAGGAGCCTGGTGGGCTACAGTGTATAGGGTCCCAAAGAGTCAGATGTGACTTAGCAATTAAACCACCACTGTCATCATTATTTAATATAATATAATTTGATTTGCATGTGTTCATGCTAAGTTGCTTCAGTCGTGGCCAGCTCTTTGTGACTCCATGGACTATAGCCTGCCGGGTTCCTTTGTTCATGGGATTCTCCAGACAATAATACTGGAGTGGGTTGCCATGTCCTCCTCCAGGGGGATCATTTAAAATAGATTAAATAAAAGTATGCAATAGATAAACATATATTTAATATATAAATATATATAATACATAAATAAATGTATAATTATATATATATGTAAATTAAAGTAGCATGCTCACCCCTCTGAAATACACAGTTAATGCTGCTCCCATATTACTTTTTTAATCACTCCCTATTTTCTTTTCTTTTTCTGGCTACATCACATGTATGAGGCAATCTTAGTTCTCCCAGTCAGGGATCAAATCTTTGCCCCTGCAGTGGAAGTGTGGCATCTTAACCACTGGACCACCAGGAAAGTCCTGGGATCACATATTGTAAGCGGAGTTGTATCTTTGGTAATCGAGGAGGTGGCTTAGACGTGAATGGCAGAGGGGAGGTCTGTAGAGATTCAGCATGAATAAAGAATTCTCAGAGCAAAGTCTCGCCGTTCGCCCCACTGGCAGCTCATGGAAGAGGCAAGCCTGTGGTGTCTGAGTTTGCCCTCACTTGCCCACATTGAGTTAGCTGTATTGTCTTCTTTCCTTTTGGCTACACTCACTGAGCCTTTACTGTATGCCAGGAACCATGTTCGTTACTTTCCTTATTTTATCTCATATGAGAGGAAGTATGGTATTTTCATGTCCACTTTATAGACGAGAATAATCAAGGTCTAGAACTGGTAAATGCGTTGCCCAAAGCCACACGGGTTGGGAGAGTTTTAGGGTTCATTCTCAGCTCTGATGTCCATGATCTTTATCATATTTCTACCTTCTTTCTCTCATGGGCACATATCTTTGGCTTAAGATGAGAGATTGTAGAGGCTCTGAAAATGCCTGTATCTGAGCCATCAAGCTACTACATTCACAAAAGCAAATGTAATTGTATCCAAAGCTTAGTTGGGTCTCATCAAAGTGGCTCAAAAAAAAAAGCAGAATCAATATGACTGGAAATTGAGTTTTTGCAGTAAAGTCACCTAGGACAGAGTGTCTATCAGAGATTTACCATCACAGCATCCGATAGTCCTAAGGATGACTTTCACTCCTACAGCTGCTGCTGCTGCTGCTAAGTCGCTTCAGTCCTCTCCGACTCTGTGCGACCCCAGAAACGGCAGCCCACCAGGCTTCCCTGTCCCCGGGATTCTCCAGGCAAGAACACTGGAGTGGGTTGCCATTTNAAATGCCTGCTGCTACTGCTAAGTCACTTCAGTCGTGTCCGACTCTGTGCGACCCCATAGACAGCAGCCCACCAGGCTCCACTGTCCCTGGGATTCTCCAGACAAGAACACTGGAGTGGGTTGCCATTTCCTTCTCCAGTGCAAGAAAGTGAAAAGTGAAAGTGAAGTCCATCAGTCGTGTCCGACCCTCGGCGACCCCATGGACTGCAGCCTTCCAGGCACCTCTGTCCATGGGATTTTCCAGGGAAGAGTACTGGAGTGGGGTGCTATTGCCTTTTCCTTTTAAATGCCTAAAGTTTTACAAAGACTCAACATAGCATCCTATTTGTCCTTGACCAAGAATACATTTATTCTCATAAAATTAATTTTTCATCATGAAGTTGATGACTTTTTATTACAACTTTATTATTTTCATTCTGATAAGTGATGTGATGCTAGTCAAAAAGTTTAAGCATTAATCTTAATAATTAAAGTCATGTCATGTTCTAAATTGGATTGTGAAATACTGTTTTCACCTCATATCCCAAACAGGCACCCCAAATGTCAAATCACATCATCTAAAATTTGATCCCTTAGTTTATTATGTTTAATTGATAGAGAAGGTCTAGTGCCAAGAATGTAATTTTAGTTTCCTGTTTTTTCAGAAACCAGAGCCTCACTTAGATTTGGGAACAGAACATTTTCTACAATAATGGCACAATTATGTGTGTATGAAAAAGCAGTTTTTAGACTTTTTAATCAAAATTAATTTCCAAAGATATTATTGAAGTCTAACATTTTCTTAATGTTGATTTCTCTTTGAAAATTTAAAGTCATGGAAACTACTTTATAATAGTGCAGTACTATTCAACACTTTGCCATCAAGCCATTTAAAACTAACAATGTTAAAACAAGTAATTTTCAACCTTGATCCATAACAAATAGTTTTAAAATACCCCTGATTTTAATCATGTTGCCAGCCTCCATTCCCTGAAAATCAAATAGGCCATTCGTTCAGGTGAGTTTGACTATATTGTACAGTACTTTAATCGTGGCATTTATGATATTTTATTACACTCACTTGTCTATACAATGACTAGCATAGTGCCTGGAAGTTGAAAGGTATAGTAAATAAGTGAATGAGTGAATGAATATATGAACTATATCCATCCAACCAAAATTGCCCAAGAAATGATTCTGTTCCTTCTCAACTGATAAATTCTCATTAGCTGAGTAGAGCTTGATGGCAAAATATCATCAATGTCTCACTTAATATACTTAATTGACAAATATAGTCTGTTTGGTTTTAGAAATAGTCCCATGAACCAAGAGAAAGGCTAAATTTATCTAGTGCATGATCTGGTCTTAGGGCTTTTGTGTTGTGTTCAACTTTTCAGACAAATAGAGTTTTTAAAAATTGTGTAGAGACTTCCCTGGTGGTTCAGTGGTTAAAACACCACATACTTTCACTGCAGGGGGCACAGGTTCAATCCCTGGTCAAGGAACTAACTTCCTGCCTGCCTTGGATGTGGCCAAAAAAATAGAAAAATTAATGTGTAAATGGACATATTCACTTTGGCNGTTTTTAAAAATTGTGTAGAGACTTCCCTGGTGGTTCAGTGGTTAAAACACCACATACTTTCACTGCAGGGGGCACAGGTTCAATCCCTGGTCAAGGAACTAACTTCCTGCCTGCCTTGGATGTGGCCAAAAAAATAGAAAAATTAATGTGTAAATGGACATATTCACTTTGGCAATTACAAATGCTACATGTTGCTTTTCTATGTTTTCTGTGTTTAGCTAGAGAGATTGCAGGCTGAAAATACATCTGAGTGGGACAAGAGGGAGCTACTTGAAAAGGAAAAACAAGGACTGGAGAGAGAAAATAGAAGGTTAAAGGTCCAGGTGAAAGAAATGGAAGAACTCCTGCACAGGAAAAATAGATTAAGTGAAAACCCGGAAGGTCCTGATTTCAAGACATCAGGAGTTGAGCCACAGGAGAAAAACAAGGTATGGGAGCTCTTTGGAAGCAAATGTCCTCACTTCCTTGGTATTTCTGCCCTGAGGACTGGTGGGTACCGCCCTAACTTTCACAGCTTCAAGCCGGAATACATTTTTTTGGTACTATCTCATATCTGATAGTTTTATCTTTTCCCATGATAATATAAAATGTATCTCAAATGTTGTTCATGCATAGGAAAAGAGAGCGTGACAAATTTTGTGTGACCATGTTAGAGTATGACAAATCTGAGAGTTTCAAGCTTTTCCAAAAGGAAGAAAAGCATAAAGTCAGTAAAGGACCTCTGTGTGTTTGGTTTCCTGTCATGGTTTTGTCTCAGTTATCCAAGCAGTTGGTCTTATTTTTCAGTGAGTATTTTTCTCCATCAGTTTGGGCAACTATACAATTAGGATTTGTTGGTGTAAGGTAAATATACACATAAACATTTAAACATATCTGGTTTACTCCTCTCTGATTTCCTTTTAGTCTCAGAAAAATTATTTTTAAGTCAGTTAAACACATCATGTTATAAATAACCTTTATAGGCTATGACATAAATGTTAAAACCTGAATTACAGTCAAAGTTTTACTTTGGGAAAGTTAGCTTGCTTTGGAATTTTGTCCTAAAGCCAATAGACATATTTACCGCTATGGATGTAATTTTTTTTGATACATGGCTTTTAGATTTTTAAAACACTCTCAGTGGCAGTTGTAATGTATATGTGTTAATGTCAATATGTCGCAAAACACATACAGCTTGTTCCTGTTTCTCCCATGAAAGTAGCTATGGTACCTTAATGCATTGTTCAGTTCCTTTAACAATGAGTTAAAAATGAGTTTTTTTCACTCAGTTCCTTTAACAATGAGTTAAAAATGAGTTTGAAACGTTCATATTTTTTGAGTCATATAAGTAGTTCATACTCATATCAGCTGTTAAAGCTAAATGGGCAGAAAAATTGAATTCCATTTTACTTTTCTTTATTCTTTGTGATTTTAGGGATTTATTGCAAGTATAAGATTGAATTGGATTAGTGTCTCATGAGTTGGTGATGCAAATATCTAAAGTTAAATGTTATAGTCAGTGATCATAATTTTCTACTGTACAGATTCATAAACCATCAGTAATGGTATATGCTTCTGACGTATATACAACAGATAAATCTGTAGAGAATGTTTTGCAGCTTGCCACTCATGAAAGCACAGAATTAGTTCAATTACGGGGCAAGTTTTGATCATCAAAATATGCTTCCCTTTGATTCACTGAGCAGAGAAAGCACTTATTTATATTATACCCTGCGCCAGTCACTGCTCTGGATGCTGGTGATGTGAAAATGACTGAATCATTATCCTTGCCCAGCGTGGGCTTAGTGTCTGTCTGGGAAGGTATTACACATCCATTGTTATCAATAATACATTGTGATGATGGCTGAGAGAAAAGTGGAATGGGAACATGAAAGAAGCTCTTCATTCTATCCCAGTTTGATGCCTTTCTGGTTATATCCAGCTGTTATAGCATAAAGTGTGTCAGTTAGGAAGTATGAGAGCTGAATGGGGCCTGTTTGGAGCTGGTGTGTGCGTGCATGTTCAATCGCTTCAGTCTTGTCCAACTCTTTGCGACCCTATGGACTTAGCCCACCAGGTTCCTCTGTCCATGGGATTCTCCAGGCAAGAATACTGGAGTGGGTTGCCATGCTTTCCTGCAGGGATCTTCCCAACCTAGAAATCAAGCTACACGTCTCCTGTAGCTCCTGCTTTGCAGGCGGATTTTTACCACTGAGCCACCGGGGAAGCCCTTGGAGCTGGTATATATGCCAATGTGCCTTATTGTGTTAGCAGACCACTCTGAGTTTAGACCTGGGCTCTTGGGTCCAGTGTAGTTCTTTGGTTTAGAAGTAGACAGAGCTTGGAAACCAGGAAGATTTTGGAAGATCTGAACAACTTGTTGGGTGTGCTCATCAATCGCAAGGTTGTTCCTTCAGTGTGTATCATTTTGATAACTGGGAGGAGATGCTAGTGAATTTTGTTTAACCTTCTTCATTAAGAATTCAGATTCACTACTTAAACTAAAGGTGTCCCAGGTGGCACCAGTGGTAAAGAACCCATCTGCCAATGCAGGAAACATAAGAGACTTGGGTTCAATCCCTGGGTGGGGAAGTTTCCCTGGAGGAGGACACGGGCAACCTACTCGAGTCTTCTTGCCTGGGAAATCCCATGGACAGTGGAACCAGGCAGGCAATGGTCCATAGAGTTGCAAAGAGTCAGACAGGAGTGAGCAACTTAGCACGCATGCATTTAAACCAAAACAATTAACCTGTTGTGAAGCAGCTGCAGGTCATAATCTTTGGGGCCACAGAAATCTTTACAGATCAAAATATCAAGGTTCGAATGTCTCTCAATATCAAATGAATCAAAGCTTCATACAGAACAAGCCAAAATCCAGGAAATCGTGTAGATGTTGTTATAACACAAATCCAAACTGTGGTTTTAACATTATTTCAATAAAACTAATCTGTATGTGTAAAATTATGTGATCAGTATCATATAGAAATAACATGTTTGTAGATATTTGTATATATACATATATNAATCAAAGCTTCATACAGAACAAGCCAAAATCCAGGAAATCGTGTAGATGTTGTTATAACACAAATCCAAACTGTGGTTTTAACATTATTTCAATAAAACTAATCTGTATGTGTAAAATTATGTGATCAGTATCATATAGAAATAACATGTTTGTAGATATTTGTATATATACATATATGTATATAAGTGCCCTATAGAATTAGCATATATCTAAATGCATAAAAATACTGTGTATGAATAAGGTGAGGAAATGGATGCTGGCATATAAAACACTAAACTCATAAATCTCATACAAACATAAAATGAACACATGTGAAAGGTTTCATTTCATCCATCCACTCCTGAATCAACCAGTAAGATGATATAGCCAGTTGAAGGATCTAAGTAACAGACAAATGGGCAGCCAGAATGCATAAATGAATTTGGTTATCAGATGCAAAACTGATTTTTTTTTTTCCCCACAAGGGATAAAGAAATAGATTGCATTTCCACCAGGCAAAATTAGTCTGCATCTGTATGGCTGAGAATTATATGCATTGCTGTGGGTTATCTAGAAGGTACACAGTTGTGTGTACAACAGCCTACAGACACTGAAAGCTTCAGATCCCTTTAGAATGATAAAACCCTAGCTGAAAAATGGTGTTAGAAAGAACCGTCTTTTCCAAGGCTCAGTGAAAAGAAAAAAAGCCAAATAAACAGTTGTAAGATTTGCTAATTCGAATCCCTTTCTGAGCTCCTACCTGTCCTGTTTCTCTCTCTGTTCACTTCTTTGAACTTCAGGACAGAGAATAAGGTAAGAGAACTTGATTGAAAGGGAAGGAAAGGAAAAGTGGGGTTTGTGGACCACCGTAACGTGATAAAACATAAAACAACTGAAGAGGAAACAAGCACGTATTACCTGACATTTATCAAAATTTGTCATGATTTTGCTGTAACGGAGAAAAGTAGAATTGCAATTCCTAACAATTTTAGAAAATAGACTACCCTGTAGGGCTCAGATGGTTTCTTCAGTGTATGGCAGAGATTTCTGTGCTTGTGAAGCCTTAATTCTCTTGATGTGCAGTATATGTATTTTCCATTGCAAACCATACTTTTTCAAGTGAAATATCATTGGAAAAAGTGGTCAATATTCTACTGAGCAAAGCCCCATGGCTCGTCAACATGCCTCTCATGAAGCGCTTTGGAAGCCTTTTTTCTTAAATCATTCTGGCAACTGATTCCCTTCATTCAGGTCACATACGGGGTCATTCTCAGAAAGTTAATGTGACAGAGAGGTAATTGATGTGTCTCAGGAAAATGATGAATTAATCCCAAAGTGGAAAGGCCATCAAAGTCAATTCCTAATGAATTCACTTTACTGAAAGTGTCCATTCTTTGAACGGAATTGGCATTATGTATATTTTGTTTGGCAACTTTGTCTTCAGAAACATATTATTTCCATTCAGTGGTGTAGCTGGCAGCGCTCCTAACTTTAACTTTCCTCCATTCATTATCATTCTTCCAAAGCCTTCTTCTACTCATAAATTTGTTGAACCATTTAAGAATAAACAATAATTATACCTATTCTTTTGCTTTTAGAGTAATAAATGTAGAACACTATAATTTGATGTTATTAGATAGATTATATTATCTTCTTATGTTTTTCTTTAGCTGTTCTTACTCTGCTTTGCTCTGAGATACACTAGAAATTTCAACTTTTAAAATAGTTATTAGTAAATACTTATATAACTGTATCGCTTCTTGGCCTTTTGGCTAAGATCATGTGTAAGTACTTATATAACTTATAGAGATGTTTAGACATATGGAAAAATATAATAAAAGTGTGTTAAATATGCTATATCTTATTAATAAAAATGAAAATAATTTATTTTGAAGAATAGCATGTATACCATACTATTAAACTCTAGGCTACAGAAGACATTCTTCTAAATAAATTATTATGAGACTGAAAACACGTCCATGGTTTTGGTTACATTTTAACAAAGGTGAATGGAGTTATGTAGATTGAGCAAAACAATGTCCTTTTACCTAAGAAATTCTGAAGTTAGCAGAAATAAAGATACTTAAGTACCACTTACAGATATCATAAGGATAATGTCTACTGAAAGCGCGCCACTGAATTGAAATAAATCAATATACTGCAAAATAGGGGGGCATTTACTTTAATATACTATGATTGCTTTCACTTCCACTCAAATATACACACACATGCAGGCACACACACATACGTGTACACACCCACGGTGAACTGATTTCTACAAAACTAATACTAAACTAGGAGTATTAGTTTTCTTCCCCTTTTGTGATTCTATACTGGAGCAAAAGTGCACACATAAGATTTTATATGCTTGAGGCAGCATTTCTGGGAATAAATTATTTGCGTGTGGAGTTCTACTTTCTCTTACTAAAACACCAAATGCTGTCATGTCTTGTGAAATTAAAATCATGAATATTAAATCTCAGTCCATGTGTTTGGCATATCCTCACACATGTGTAGCAGATCATTAAATGAATGTGTATGTTTATGCTTTAATTTTCATTATTTAAATTTTACTGTATATTTTCATTTATCTTCAATTCTCATCCTCTCTCTTATTCTATTACAAGGCAAATGTGAGAGGGCAACAAAGTCTGTAGGGTTAGTGGGATCTTTTATCAGCGTTTAAAACCTCCTTTTTATGTATCAGATAACATTTATCCCATAACCAATTAAAATGAAGATGCAAATTTTGACTCTTTAGGTCACTTATATTTTACAGAATTAGAACTTCATGAAACTTTATAGATTGTGATATTCAGATATGTAATTATATCTCATTTTGTATTTTATATGACTGGCATACTACTAATAATCTGCTATATTATAAAATGATTGGCAGTTCCCATAGCTGTTATCAGTTTATTTATTTATACTTTAGTTTGATTTAAAACAGTGATAAAAGTAGTATTTAGCTTCTTATTTAAAATGACAAAATGCTATGATTATATTTCTTAAAATTAAAAACCAAATTAAAAATAAAGCTGTAAGACTAGAGGAAAACTCAAATAGCTTTAATAGGGCTGAGACATTCCCATTTTTTTTTTCTTTCTTATAGTGAAATCACAGTACATGAAGCTAACCATTTTTTTAAAGTCTTCATTGTATTTGTTACAATATTGTCTCTGCTTTAACCATTTTTGGTTTATCGGCAACAAGGCATGTGGGATTCTAGCTCTCTACTAGGGATGAACCAGTACCCTCTGTATTGGAAGGCGAAGTCCCAACCACTGGATTTCCAGGGACACCCTGAAGTTAACTGTTTTAAAGTGAATATCTTAGTGGCATTTGATAAATTCACGATGTTGTCCAACCGCTTCTGATTCTAAAACATTTTCATCATTCCCAAAGGAAATCCAGTAAGCATTATATAGGAAGACGCCAGGAACCACAGATTTCCTTTCTGTCTCCATGGATTTACCTGTTCTGGCTATTTCATGTGAATGGAATCATACAACACGTAACCTTTCGTATCTAGCTTCTTCAACATAAGGTCTCCGAGGTCCCTGAACTGTGCAGCAAGCACCAGCACTTTCTTCCTTTCTTTGTTGGCTGTAGAGTGTTTGATTGTATGGATATACCACAATTTGTTCATCCACTCATGGGCTGATGGATACCTGGATTGTTTCCATCTTTTGGTTCTTTTGAACAGAGCTATTAAGAACAGGAATGTACATGTATTTATTTGGGTACTGGTTTTCAATTCTTTTTGGTACAGATAGGGGCAGAATTTCTGGGTCATATGGTAATTATATAACTTTGGAGAGACCAACAATGTTTTTTTTACATTGACTGAGCCATTACTTTTCCAGTACAGTATATGAGAATTCTTATTTCCCCGAATCCTCAGTGATACTTGTTCTTTTTTGGTTCTGTTTTTGTCTTTTAAAAATTATACACATCCTACTGGGTGTGAAGTGGTAAATCTTGTTGTGGTTTTGATTTGCATTTCTCTCATGACTAACAATATTGAAAATAGTTCATAGGCTTATTGGCTACTTCTGTCTTTTCTTCAGAGAAATGTCTATTTAGGTCATTAGCCCGTGTTTAAATAAGGCTGTTTGCCTTTTTGTTGTTGAGTTGTGAGAGCTTTTTGTATATTGTGGATATTAAACCCTTCTCAGATATTTGATTTGCAAGCATTTTCTACCAGTCTTTAGCTTATCTTTTCATTTTCTTGATAGTGTCTTCTGATGTATGCAGGTTTTTTTTTTTTTTGCATGCAGTTTTTGATTCTGATGAGTGCCAGTTTATTTTTTCTTTTGTTCATACTTTTAAGGTATAATTTCTAAGAACCTATCACTAAATCAAGGTTATGATAATTTACTCCTATATCTTCTTCTAAGACTTTTATAATTTTACATGTTATGTTTAGATCATTGATCTCATCTGAGCTAATTTTTATATATGGTTGTAAGGTAGGGGTCCTGCTTATTTGTTTTACATATGGATTTCCAGTTACCTCAGCACAACTTGTCTAACAGACTGTTTTTTCCCTATTGAATAGTCTAGATACTTTTGTTGAAAATCCGTTGTTCATAAATGTATGGGTTTATTTTCTGGATTTTCACTTCTGTTCCATTGGTTTACAAGTTTACCATTATATCAGAGAATTCGCCTTATAGTAAGTTTCAAAATCAGGAAATGTGGTTTCTCCAATTTTTTTCTGCTTTTTCAACATCATTTTGTATATTCAAGGAAAACTGAAATTCCTTATGAATTTGAGGATGAGCGTTTCCATTTCTGCAAAAAGTGCCATAAGGATTTTGATAGGGACTCCATTGAATCTGTAGATGACTTGTGGAAATATTGAGATCTGTTGAATATTTGTGTTTCTCCAAAATTCAGACATAAAAACATAAATTCTGATGTAATGGTGTTGGAAGTGGGGCCTTTGGGAGATTTGGTCTGAGGGCAGAGCCCTCATGAAAGAAATTATTGTCCTTATGAAAGAGGCGCCTGAGAGCATGTTGCATTATTATTCAATGGGAGTGGTAACTGTTAAATGTGTGATTCAACTCATATATAACAGGTAAATAGGACCAAATATTAAAGAGTGAAAGAATGAAACTCTTATCCTGGGTCTATGCTCAATATTTGAGTGATTTTGGTCAAGGAATAATCTTTGTGGTTTAGTTTTTTTTTTAACTATTAAAAAAGTTTGCAAAAAACTACCTGAGATGTTTCCAACACCCAAATTCACTATTCTGTTATGTTTTTGAAAATTTAGCTACTGGTTTAAATAAAGACATTAATTCAGGTTCATGAGGACAACATAATATTTCTTTGGAATTTCAGTTTATTTTTACTAAAATAGCTATTGGTTTCTAGTACAATTTAGTGTACTCTTTCTACTTACTGGATTTATTTCTTTTTAATTCACACAGTTAAATTTAATATGGTTGTTGACATAATTGAGAGATTTTTCATTTCATATTTCTCTGCCACTGGCCATCACTTTGTTTCCCTATCATTTTATTATGCTTAATTTAATGGTGTTTAAATAGCCACAGCATTTGGCAGCTTTTCTAATTCTCTCTAAATTCTAGGAAAAAAGAGGAGACGAAGCACCAATATATCAGTAACTAACAAGAATCATTTCGTTGCCTTTAAACTAGTTTGATTAATTTTCCATTACATACTTCCTTTATTTTTTCTTTTGTGTGGGTGGTTCTATTTCAGTGCAAAGTGAATAGGAAATCAATCAAGAAGCGATAATTACATATCACATTCATATTTCACATTCACTTCTTTTCTATTATTCTGAAAGCTTGTTACTCTATGTATGCTTGGTAGAATTTACATGGTAAAAAGAAGGAATTTAAAAATAGATTATATGGTCTGATCTCCTAGAGCAGTGTTTCTTAACGTTGGATCCTGATCCTATCTGTCCCAGATAGGGTGCTGTCTGAAAATAAAAATCCTGAATTAATAGGCATGTGACTTGGGAACTAGAAATGTATATATTTTAAAACAATAAACTAGGTGATTTTTTATGTGCAGTAAGATTTGGAAAATCACCATTAACATCAATGTTCCCAATATACTTTGTAATATTACCCTTTGTAATAACCGTAAATGACTTCAGATTGTTTCTGATATAGCATTATTGAAATGTATGTGTGTGCATGTGTGTGTATTTATGTGTATGTATGTATGTGTATGTGTGTGTATAACTTGAGGAAGGAAGGTGATTGGGATAAATATCTCCTGTTAATGGTAATTTTAAACTATTTATTTTCAAGGACATTTTAGACGCGTTATGGTTAATTGAAATAAACATCACAAATGAAATTTGTTTTCTGATCTACTGCGCCACTGCCTGACAACCTGATTCTCTTTGCACTGGAGGAAGGCTAGTGGCTGTTTCAGCATCCTGGCCTTCACAGTGTGGGGGATGGGCAGAGACCTGCAAGAGGCCCACTGTGCCAGGCTGAGGCTGGTGGAGGGGAGCAGTAGCATGTGGAGAAGTAATTAGGTGGCAGAGTCTGTATTACAAGAATAATTTTACCTTAAGCCAGTTGAAATTAATTATCCTACTTTAAGACAGATAGAATTAATTCAGTTTCTCCCCAAAGAAACTTTATTTGGCACAATGGCTGGGAAAGGGGTGTAGCTGGAGTTGTTTGCTTTTTTTAAAGTGATATTAACAAGCATTTTATAATTAGGCCCATCCTTTGGATCTATACACAATATAGGAAAAGAAGAAAATTCAGATCTACAAATTTTCAAAACCCAAATGTGCCCTACTCTTCAGATAATTATCTGAGTTTTATTGCTTTCTTGTCTTTATATTTGAATGAGTTACTGCTTATTAGCCTAACTCATACCATATAGAAATATTCCTTTCGTTCGTTCTTCTTATTAGATTTGTCTTATTCACTTTTTGCTTATTGGCATGTAATCCATTTTAAGAAAAAAATCAGCTCCAGTCTGCTTTTAGTTTTAATGGTTGTGAGGAAACTATAAATGAAGAATTTTAAAAAATGAGTTTAAAAGATTTTCAGCTTTTTCTCTGATGTGGGGACTACAAGTTTCAAATGTTGTAATCCATCTTACTACTTATTTCATGTGTTTGAAACATAATTTGTAAAGGATAAAAGAAGAATATTAAGACATGACTTTATAAAAGGTTCAAATTATCTAATCTCATCTAGTATAGGTTTATTTCATTTAAGTCAGGTAGCGTCCACCATTTCATTAGTGTATTGATTTGCTCGATAAACATTTACCAAATACTGTGTCACTTAGAGTTTGACTGTAGATATCAGAAAATAGATTAAATAATAGAAAAGTATATAATGCAAGGAATCAAATGATTTTGAAAGATTGAGGAAGCAGACTCTGCTATGGAGGTATAGGAAATTCTCCTTGTAGACCACCGTGCAATAGACATAACTAGAAAATTGGTTTCCCATCCCCACTGCTGGAAAGGTATCAGGGGGATTCAGGGGTTGGATGTCCCTGTTTCATCCTCCACCTCCATGATCACTCACCTAGCTACAAGCTGGGATAGGAAGTCAGAGGGCTTCCCAGAGGACCAGGCCTGCCAGTCTTGTAACTTCTGCTGCCTCTCTCTGCACAAATCAACTCCAAATCCAACTGTGCCTTGAAGTCATCGCTTTTCTAGCATCTGAATCTGAAGCTCTAGCTACAAGAGTTTCAAGGAAGTACAAATGTTTGGCATTTCAAGAGGGAGAACTAAGAGTCTAGAAAAAAATGTAGGTATCATCATCTATTGTATGTTTCATACAGACACAGCCTAGATGGGGATTTAAGGGTGGCAAGACACACAATGTTACCGCTGTTCAGCTGTCCTGAAAACTACAGTCAAGTCAAATCCTCAACAAAGACATCTTCAATGATGAATCAGCATCTCTGTTAAATGCTGCAAATTAGTGGATTCATGGCATTGCTTCTTCCTGGGAAATGATGATTCAGATGGAGATGAGAAAGATGATAGGAAACGGTTACCTGGAAGAGTGATTTGAGAGCATTCCACACCAAGTGAAGAAGGGCAAGAGCCCACGCCAAGTGAAGAAGGGCAAGAGCTCCTTGGCTACTGGTAAAGTTCATACCTTTGCGGAGAAAACAAGTCCCTTGAAGACTATGGATATTCTTTCCTGAGATCATTTTGTCTCAGGGGTAGGGGGAAAGTGCTGGATTTGAGGAATCTTTCCCCAAAGAAAGCTGATGACTTGAACTTGGAAGNACTCCAAATCCAACTGTGCCTTGAAGTCATCGCTTTTCTAGCATCTGAATCTGAAGCTCTAGCTACAAGAGTTTCAAGGAAGTACAAATGTTTGGCATTTCAAGAGGGAGAACTAAGAGTCTAGAAAAAAATGTAGGTATCATCATCTATTGTATGTTTCATACAGACACAGCCTAGATGGGGATTTAAGGGTGGCAAGACACACAATGTTACCGCTGTTCAGCTGTCCTGAAAACTACAGTCAAGTCAAATCCTCAACAAAGACATCTTCAATGATGAATCAGCATCTCTGTTAAATGCTGCAAATTAGTGGATTCATGGCATTGCTTCTTCCTGGGAAATGATGATTCAGATGGAGATGAGAAAGATGATAGGAAACGGTTACCTGGAAGAGTGATTTGAGAGCATTCCACACCAAGTGAAGAAGGGCAAGAGCCCACGCCAAGTGAAGAAGGGCAAGAGCTCCTTGGCTACTGGTAAAGTTCATACCTTTGCGGAGAAAACAAGTCCCTTGAAGACTATGGATATTCTTTCCTGAGATCATTTTGTCTCAGGGGTAGGGGGAAAGTGCTGGATTTGAGGAATCTTTCCCCAAAGAAAGCTGATGACTTGAACTTGGAAGAAACTTGGAAGAAAACTGAGGCTCTGAGGCTCTACAATTTGTGTCTACTCCCTCCCAAGTCCCTGATTGGGTGATAGAATTTCAGGGAAGGCTGGTGAGTGTAGGGAGGGGACAGACGAGCTCAGCCAAGTTCACGTGCTGTGAAAGTGGAGGGCAAGCACAAAAAAAAGGGTCTTGGGATTTCCTAAATTAAGCTCCTAAGTGCTCCCCTTGGAGGATCTGGCAGTTATACTTAGTTGGTGCAGCTAAGGAACTGTCCTTTTACGACCTTTTCAAGTTACTTTACCCTTAGATCCCGTTGTTCCTCTGTGTAAATATACCAGCCCTGAAATTAGAGCACCTTTCTGGGTTGTTTTAGGGACTTTCTCCATCAATTCAGACTATTCTTGGAGTATGATAATGATATAACTTCTTGAGTTATTAAGCCTGTATCAAATGAGTATTTTGAAAGCTTTCTGTTAGCATGCTCTGCAAAATACTTGTTGATTATTCCTTTACCTAAGAATGGCTATGTTTTGCTCTGAATCCTCATCTATTTTTATTCTAAACAATCGGTGTTTGCCTTACTCTGGAAATACAGTTGTTTTTATTGGTATACAACCTGAAGCTAAATCTCAAGTAGACAATGGACAGGGTGACACTTACTGTGTAAGAATGTGCCCAGTGCTTTTGTTTGCCACACTCACAGTATGGAAACGCATGTTACATTTCCCCCTCTCTTTATATACACAGACATGCCGAGCTACATATACACAAGAAATCATCACATATGCATATGACAGTGTGGTAGGCCAAGTATTAATACATCTAAGATGATAAAGACAATTAGGAAGATCCCAATTTTTTATTAACATAATGAATGATATAGTCATCTGAGATCAGAAGATATAAAATGTACGTATAAATCTCTGTTTTATCAAAGCAAAAATTACAAACTGAAATACATTTGCAGATTTAGCATCCATTCTGTTTTCTAAAGCCTCGGGGATGGCTGGTATTTTGGGGCCTCTCACCTCTATTTGGGCTTGCCCAATAGATCTGTGGTGAAGAAACCACCTGCCAATGCAGGAGACATAGTTTTGATCCCTAGGTTGGGAAGATCTCCCAGAGAAGGAAATGGCAACCCACTCCAGTGTTCTTGCCTACAAAATCCCAAAGACAGAGGGGCCTTGTGGGCTACAGTCCATGGGGTCCCGAAGAGTCAAATAAAACCTAGCAAGTAAACAATTTCTATTCACCAGCTTCTACTTAAAACATGCATTGATTTCCCACTAGGTTCAACTCCATCCCCAAACCTGGGATTAGGACTTATATCCCTTCTTCCTCCAGGTTGAGTAGGTGATTCATGTTTAGCTAATTAAAATATTTAAGTTTCCTGGGCACACACACTAGTATGAGCAAGTAACCATGTCAGAGACGATTAAGTGTAATGATGCTTAGATTTTTCAGAGAGACACATTTTCTTGTCTGTTAAAATTAGCCCTGAGAAAATGTAGATTTAGAGCTGTAAAAGGCATCTTACCATCACATGGAGCTACCTGAGAAAGACAGAGCAGGAGCCGGAAGTGGGACCTGCCCAGGAGACACACCGACCCTCTGGCTTCAGCGTAGTCTGCATTAAGATGTCCGTGGGGGACTTCCTTGGTGGTCCAGCGGTTAAGACTCAGTGCTTCCAGTTCAGGAGACACAGGTTCAATCCCTGGTTGGGAAACTAAGATCCTACATGCTGTGGAGCAAGCCTAAAAAAAATTAATTTAAAAATAATTAAAATTAAAATAAGAAAGCGGCCTGCCCTCCTGCCCCAGGCATCTTACTGTCAGGATTCACCCTAACCTAGGAGGAGATGGGTGTCTCCCTGGTTCCAGCCTGGAACAGAGGTCACCACACCTACAAAGATGTCCCTGGGATTTTCAGTTATTTGGGTCAAAGAATTTTCTTCTTCATGTAAGAATGACTTGCGTTCCCACTTCTCATAATTCAAAATTTATTTTCCAGTAAATTAAAACCATTGCAATATTAATAGCAAATATATTCTTTACAAGAAGGCATTTTTTAGGGAAAATGTAGTTTAAGTTTAAAAAAATAACTCTATTTCAAGAAAAATCAGGGAATTAGGATACGCAAGTGATACTTGGCTTCTAGCTCTCAAGTGTGTGTTGTATATAAGCAGCAAAGGGAAAAGCATTATAGTGATATGGAAAGCAACCTACAAACGCACAAGTCAGCGTGTATTCTCTATGAGGAAGAACCTCAACTTCATGAAGGGTAGCTGGAAGTAATAGGATTCCCAAGGAGAAGACTACATTCATTTTCTAGGGTGATCATAACAAATCATCACAAGCCTGGTTGCTCAAACATCAGAAATTTATTCTCTGATAGTTCTGGAGGCTTGAGGTTCAAAGTGGAGGTTTTAGCCAAATAAGATCCTTGTCGAACTTCTGCTGTCTAGAATTCTAAGGTGATGTATTTGTGTGGTTTAAACCTCTACGTGTGTTAAAATTTGTTACAGCAACAAGAGGGAACTATGTGGTACTACGACTTTCCCCTTGAATGTGATGCTCTGCTGGGGCTGGGATGTACTGCTCTGTAATATCTCTGCAAACTACACAAAGTGTACGTGATGCTAAAATAATACACAGAACACAGCTTCCACTCACTGAGCACACAGTGTGTACCATGCCTTGAGCTAGCTACAGTACGAACATGACATCGTATAAAGTCTACGGATAGGTGTTTTTCTTATCATTCTCCTTTTACTTGTGACATCTTGTGAGGTTAAGTAACACAGTCAATAAATAAAGGAACCTGTATTCAAAGGCAGGTTTGCACTGATGATGGGGGAAAAAGCATAATTTGAATCATGTTGCTTTCCTGTGACCTGGAAATTAAAGAGCTGGGAGCAACCTTGATATCAGAATCGCATTAAGCTTGCTGGGTTTATATCACCTGGAAAATGATATCACACATGAGTAGCCACCAACACAGAGTCCATGGCATCCGGGGACCTGACTGGCCTGCATGTGCTGGGGATGGATTCATTGTAATGAACACGTGGATTCCAGGGGGAGGCTTTTAAATTACTGACTGTGTCAAGGGCTCGTCAGCAAAACTCGCTGTTGTGCAGATCTGGGTTCATGACGTGCTTGCTTTCTGCCATGTTTACTGCTGTCTGTGGCATAACCGTCAGGGAGCTCTCCTAGGAGTGAAATTATTGAGCTTCCTACTTTACTAAAGTTAGTCTTCTAACTTCTGATACAGTCTCTGCCCTCCTCTCTCTCCTTCTCCCCAACACTTATCAGATTTCTCTATTCCTGTTTTTCCTTATATGGCAGATTTGGTTGGCGATATCAACAATAGTAAGGGCTTCTCAGGTGGCTCAGTTCTAAAGAGTCTGCCTGCCAATGCAGGAGATGTGGGTTCGATCCCTGGGTTAGGAATATCCCCTGGGGAAGGAAATGGCAACCCACTCCAGTATTCTTGCAGGGGAGATCCCATGGACAGAGGATCCTGGTGGGCTACAGTCCCTGGCATAGCAGAATCAGACACAACGTAGCAACTAAACAACATCAACAATAGGAAAACATCAAAACATGTTGGATCCACAGCTTTTCACATTGGAAAGGACATTTTCATGCAAGAGGATGCAGGTATATCCACTGACTCTTATCCACCAGGTCCCCACTTTGGTCTCTGATGTTGAGTCCCACTGGCGTTACCTGTGAACTCTGGCCAAGCCCCACAGAAATCAGTTCTTCTCTTAACCCTGTTCCCCCTTATCCTGTCTGGGTTGTTTCAACCTCTTACTTATGGCCAGTGATTCTCAAGTTTTAGTGATGCCCAGAAGCACCCAGTTCAGTTTAGTCGCTCAGTCATGTCCAACTCTTTGCGACCCCATAGACTGCAGCACACCGTGCTTCCCTGTCCATCACCAACTCCCGGAGTTTACTCAAACTCGTGTCCATTGCGTCGGTGATGCTATCCAACCATCTCATCCTCTGTCATCCCCTTCTCCTCCTGCCCTCAGTCTTTCTCAGCATCAGGTACTTTTCCAGTGAGTCAGCTCTTCATATCATGTACACTTTGTGTAGTTTGCAGAGGCAGCCAAACTATTGGAATTTCAGCTTCAGCATCAGTCCTTCCAACGGATATTCAGGACTGATTTCCTTTAGGATAGACTGGTTGGATCTCCTTGCAGAAGCACCCAGAGGGCTTATTAAAACCCAGATTGTGCGTGTGTGCATGCTAAGTTGCTTCAGTCCTATCTGGCTCTTTGAGACCCTTTAGACCTTAGCTCTCCAGACTCCTCTGTCTGTGGAATTCTCCAGGCAAGAATACTGGAGTCAGTTGCCATTTCCTTCTCCAGGGATCTTTCTGACCCAGGGATCGAAACTGCATCTCCTGTGACTCCTGAATTGCCAGCAGATTCTTTAATCACTGAGCCACTGGGGAAGCCCCTGAAGCCCAGATTACTAGTCCCCATCCCCAGGCTTGCTGATTGCTTGGGTCTGTAGTGGGGCTTGAGTACTGGATTTTGTTTTGAGTCCAGGTGACACTGATGTTGCTGGTTTGAAGACCACACATTAGGAGCCACTGCAACAACTGCAGCACTCAAAAAGGCAGCATGGAAAAATGAGGAAGAACAAATGTTCCCCCACGTGACAGTTCTCTGATCCTGCCACGGATAAGCGTTCTGTTAGGTCCTCCCACCCTCCACACACCCACAGCCTCTCCAAGAAGTGTCTTGCATCCCATTGGTCTTCAGCCCTAGCTTCATATGAACCTCACTTGGAGGAGTTATTAAGTTTCAGATACCACTCCCCAGATAGTCTTGAGTTCAATCCAGTCAATCATTTTTTTTAAAGCACCCCTCCTCCACCGAGGGATTCTAGTTAGTGTACAGGCATGTGGTAGACCCCAGAAGGGAGGCCTGACTTGACAGAGGGACCTCCAGCAACGAGCCCTCCTACTCCTTTACCCTGGAGGCCCTTCCGTGGTCTCCTCCTATCACAGTGGCCCAGACATCCAAGGTTTCCCCAAGCTGATGTTCTTTTCACTTGTTTATTCTCTCCCCGGAGATGCTTCTTCTATAAAGGATGGAGCAGTGAAGAACCTCAGAAGGAGATTCTGCCCCTCTGCTCAGTGCAGAGCTCATCTGTAAAAGTGTAACTACATATCAGGTCAAAAGTCTAGTAATAACAGAAGAAAACTCATGCGTCACGAAGGTAGTAATTATTGAAAGNTTCTCTCCCCGGAGATGCTTCTTCTATAAAGGATGGAGCAGTGAAGAACCTCAGAAGGAGATTCTGCCCCTCTGCTCAGTGCAGAGCTCATCTGTAAAAGTGTAACTACATATCAGGTCAAAAGTCTAGTAATAACAGAAGAAAACTCATGCGTCACGAAGGTAGTAATTATTGAAAGCTTACTGTGTGCAGATCAGAGACCGTTCATGAACCAAGAGCCCTCAAACCAGTATGGATGGAGCTTCAGGAGCATATTCTGAGGCATACATGCTCAGTCGCTAAGTCGTGTTTGACTCCATGAGACCCCCTGGACTGTAGCCTGCCAGGCTCCTCTGTTCATGGGATTCTCCAGGCAAGCCTACTGGAATGGGTTGCCATGCCCTCCTCCAGGGGATCTTCCCAACCCAGGAATCGAACCTGTGTCTCCTGCATTGGCAGGCAGATTCTTTACTGTCTGAAAAACAGTTTATGTAAGTGACTGTTGATGCTTCAGTGAGGTGGGTTATACTGTTAGAGTTTTGTTAAGTGATGGGGAATTGGTTAGTGGTTACCTTGTATCAATTTGGGGGGAACAGTTTTAAGTTTTCCTTAGGCTTTCCAGGTGCATAAGCAAGAAATCACCCTAGTTGTGCAAATCTGGCAAATAAGGTGCATTCAGCTTGTTTGTGTGACTAAATTGATTTTGTCTGCTCAGGGAATTTTCGAGGCTAGGCTCCATTTGTTTTTGATTTTAACAATCACCATCATGTTCAGCTGACTGCCCTCCAGCCACAGTGGGAGGGAGGAGCAGGAGAGGGCTGAAAAGAACCCAGGATGCGGGTCTCCATTTTCCTGGTCCCTCCAGCCCTCTTCTGAGTGAGCATCTCCAGGCTTGCCCTTCTCTACTCAGTGTCCTCCACTGAAGGATGGGGTTGTCATCAAATCAGAAAAAGAAATGGAGCCCCAGGTAAGCTAGGTCCTCATTCCAGTTTTTATTCATGGTGCTCTTGACCCCAAAGCATCCTCCCTTCTGTGTGTGAATACCATCTCTTTATTCTTGTTTGCTGAGCCTCTATTATGTGCCAGAACTTCCCCAGGCTGTAGCATCAAGTATTCCCTTTTGTATCCATGTGTGGTTATTAATGCTGCCAAAATGCAGCTCCAGTGTACTGGGGCCAGGTTAAATCTCAAAGACGGGGTTTGGGGTGAAGTAGGAAGAAAGAGTTTCATTGCTTTGCCAGGCAGGGGGAGCCACAGAGAGCTAGTGCCCTCAAGGTTGTATGACCCAACCGGGAGCGGATATTGAGGAGTCTTGTGTTGGAGAAGCTGGACATGATCAGCTCGTGGACGTTATTCTGATCGGCTGGTGATGAGGAGTCAGCATCCTCAACTGTCTGTTCTAATCCATCTGGGCTCTACCTGCTTTGGAGAAGCATATAGTGAATTTATTCCACCTGGTGGGGGTTTTAGCATCTTAAAAATAGCTCAGAGGATATGGCTCAGAACGTTATCTATACTCCTTGGGGAAGAACTAAAGGTCCTTGATTTTGTTGCATGGCTAAAGTATTATTATTTCATCTTGCTTGACTGTTTTCTTCTTTCTGCATTTTCTCTCAAGTTTATTTTTGGCTGATGTTTTTCTACAGACAAAAGGAAAGTGGAGGACGTGGGTGGGAGTCTTCTGAGATGGTCCCATAGGATCCTGCTTGGTTACATCAATTCAGATGAGACACATAGATTTTTTAAAACATTTTATTTTTGTTTTATT
This sequence comes from Neotragus moschatus, assembly GCA_006410615.1. Lineage (NCBI taxonomy): Eukaryota > Metazoa > Chordata > Mammalia > Artiodactyla > Bovidae > Neotragus > Neotragus moschatus. The sequence goes on along the minus strand of SJYA01002798.1, from coordinate 230,470 downwards.
TAATTTTGGTTAAACTGGGGAGCTCCATTGCAGTGGACACACATCTGTTCTAATCATTCAGTTATTTTGGTGGCGTGCTAGCTATACTAAAGTTATGAAACATTTTTAAAAGACTGGACTGATAAAATACCAATGTCTTCGCACATTGCATTTTATAAACAAACCACTTAAAGCAGAAATATTCTGATATTACATTTATAAATTTAGAGTTTCCTCTAATGGGAATAATAAATTCACAAAATGTTGTTAAAACTGGATGAAAAATCAGGATGGAAAGAAAGCAAGCCAACAGAGATATATTATGGCTTTTGCTAACATTTGGTGAGAAATGTAGTGCAGGAATATTTCATTATGTTTTCTTAAATATTGTACATTATAATAATGGCTGTAACAATGTAGACTATTTTTAAATATGTAAGGGCTAGAAAAGTTTCAAACTCTAACCTAGAAAGGTAACTAAGGGGAAATGTAAACTTTATTTTTGACTTTTAGTCAAATGTCCCCATCTTTGCAATTTTATATTATATTAAAAGTGCTTCTGCCTTTTAAAATGACTATTATTTCTTTATATCATCAATAAATGAATCAGATTATGAGAGCAAACACCTATATAAAACATGCATTAGGGAAAAGTAGGTTTTATTTTAATTGTTTTTACTGGGGCGTAGTTGCTTTACAATATTGTGTTGGTTTCTGCTGTACAACAAAGTGAGTCAGCTGTATGTATTCATATATCCCCTCCCTCGTGGGATGGGTCCCTGGTGGACCCCCCTTGCATCCACTCTCTGGGTCGTCAAGGAGCCCCAAGCTGAGCTCCCTGTGCTGTGTGGCAGGTCCCCACTGGCTATCTATTTTACACAGGGCAGTGCACATACATTAGGTGCAATCTCCCAGTTCATCCCACCCCTCTCCATGCACCTGTATCCACGTCTGTTCCCCTCATCTAGGTCTCTATTCCTGCCCTGCAGGTAGGTTCATCTATACCATTTTTCTAGATCCCACCTACATACACTGATATATGATATTTGTCTCTTCCTGACTTACTTCCCTCTGTATGACAGACTCTAAGTCCGTCCACATCACCACGAATGACCGACCCAGTTTTGTTCCTTTTTAGGGCTGAGTAATATTCCATTGTATATGTGTACCACATCTTCTTTTTCCATTCATCTGTCAATAGATGTTTAGGTGGCTTCCATGTTCTGGCTATTGTAAATAGTGCTGCAATGAACCTTGGGGTACACTTGTCTTTTCTCAGGGTATATTTCCAATAGTGGGATTGCTGCGTCATATGGTAGTTCTATTTTTAGTTTTTAAGAACTTCCATAGTGGCTGTATCAATTTACATTACCACCAACAGTGCAAGAGAGCACCCTTTTCTCCATACAGCCTCTAGCGTATGTTATTTAGACTGTTTTGATGATGGCCATTCTGACTGGTGTGAAGTGATACCTCATTGTCATTCTGATCAGCATTTCTCTAATAATTAGTGATGTTGGGTGTCTTTTCATGTGTTTGTTGGCCATCTGTATATCTTCCTTGGAGAAATGTCAGTTTAGGTCATCTACTCATTTTTGGTTGGGTTGTTTTCTGGATATTGAGCTTCATGAGCTGTTTTATATTTTGGAGATTAATAATTTGTCAGTTGCTTCATTTGCAAGTATTTTCTCCCATTCTGAGGGTTGTCTTTTTGTCCCACTTATGGTTTTCTTTGCTGTGCAAAAGCTTTTAAGTTTAATTAGGTTCCATTTATTTATTTTTGGTTTTGTTTTCATTATTCTAGGAGGTGGGTCAAAATAGATATTGCTGTGATTTATATCAAAGAATGCTGTGCCTATGTTTTCATTAAAGAGTTTTATAGTGTCTGGTTTTACATTTAGGTCTTTATTCCATTTTGAGTTTCTGTGTATGATGTTAGGGAGTGTTTTAAAATCTCTATTTTTTTCTTTGACTTGCTGTTGGTATCTATTCATATAATTAAAAAAACATTATTTAAACTTATAAGATTATAAGATAAGGTTATAAATGTATAATCTTACCTCTTTTAAAGGAGATAAGAGCTAATGAGTATATAATTCTCTTTTAGAACGATAATAGATGTAACTGTTCAATTGATTTAAAGTTAGAAAATGTCTGAGTGTTATTTCACATACATTAAAACTCATAAATACTCGTGGTACTGTGAAAATATTTCCGTAATGAAAATGATTGCCCTTATTTCCATGAGTGACTTTTGTTATTATTAAATCTCCTTATGTAATGAATATCTTTTTGGTACTACCTTTTTCCCATATCTTCTTTAAGGTGCATTTCACTTTTGAAATACTTTTCCTTCTAAGGTTTATTCAGGTTTAATTTGTGTTCATTGTTCTGTATAGAGTACATTATTAAAGTAAAATATGTATGCTTGTTTCCTAAATTTAAATTACAAATTATTACCCAAAGCATTTGGAAGATCAAAAACAAAATTTAGAAAACATTACATTTTAGCTCATTCTTTAAGATTTTTACAGGTCAAATAATATTCTCCTGCCAATGGCTTACAATACAAAGTCCGCACAATAAACAAGTCAAAGGTTAGAGTTTATTTGACATTTCAGTTGTTTCTACTACCTGGAAATATTTGAGTAAATGGAGTAGCATGTGGACTGCAAAGCAGTGTGGTGCATGAGAAGGTATAGACTTCAGAAGTGGACATATATTTGTTCTAGAATCTGGATAGATGTTTTTTTTAAACCTTATCAAGTCTTAGATACCTGACTAAAAATTCTCATAGAAATATTATGAGCATGAAATAAGATCATGTCTATTACACCAATAATGCTTGCCTCAAAGTTTTTTCATTCACTTATGCAAGCATGTATTCGTTTATTCAATAGGTGTGAGCCTCTAATCCAAGAGCCCTGTGGCAGGCACAAAAGGCCCTGTGTTAATAAGATAAACTTAGCTTCTGCCTAAGAGTATTTAGATGACAATACTCAATGGTTTCTACCTCCCCTGTTCTCTGAACTCATGTAACTGGTCTATTTTATCTAGTATATGATATATTGAGCCAAAATGTTCCTACCTGAGAAATGGCCTAATAGCTCTTAAAAATGATGAGAGGTTTGTAGTTCTACTTTTCTATAGTTACACATGATGTAACATCAGTAGTAAACAGAGTTAGTCTATTGGTTATTTGGACTTGTTTTGGTAAGTCAAATAATTCTAAATATTTTCCCTCTCTCTGGGAATATAGTGGTGACCAAGAAAGAAAGTGCACTATTGGTTAGTAAAGCTTGCTAGAGAAGCTTTACTTATATAACTTGCAGGTAATTTAAGGATGAGAAGTTAGTGGCCTGTCGACAAAAACAGGACTTGGCAAAGGTTTTTTTCCAAGAGAATGGGGAGGGGATCAGGGCACGCACCAACTCGCTCTAGGTGAGTTTGGTTTGGAGCACAACAAACATCTCATTTGCAGACAATAAGTGGGCGGTTAGGTTTTGTTAACAACTCAGGCTTGGGATGCTGCTGAATTCTGATTTCTCCACCAGGACATCTTTGATCTGAGACTCAGTTTTCCCCTTTATAAAGGGATGATGATAATAGCATTTACCTTCAGAGCATTTGTGAGGATTACATGAGATAGCTTCAGAGCGCTCATCCTCTCAGCACAGAGTAAGGGCTCAGTGGTGAAGAATCTGCCTGCCAAGCAGGCGACGTGCGCTCAGTCTGTGGTCAGGAAGATCCCACAAAAGAGGAAATGGCAACCTAGTCTGGTATTCTTGCCTGGAGATTTCCTTGGACAGAGGAGCCTGGAGGGCTATAGTCCATGGGGTCACAGTGAGTTGGACATGACTTCATGATTAAATAGAAACAAAGGGCTCAAAACATTTTGGCTATGAAGTTATCATTGTGAGTAATATGTAGGCTTAGACATCAGAAGTGTTGTCTGGTTGTAAGTATGGATTTCAGAGTTTTGGACTCAAGCAGGTGATGATTTTATGGGAAGGTGAAAAAGTTAATAATTGACAATGGAGGAAGCAAAAATAAGAGACTGGCCCTGATCCCGCAGAAATCATATATGATAAGAAGTTAGAGGAGGTAATGGCCACTAAAAAATACAGTCAAAACCTGAAACCAGAGAGATACATGATTTGGTGGGAGTGCTAAGGACTCCATGCCTGGGAGACAGCATCTCAGTAGCCCTGACAGACTGCTCTGAGGAGGCAGGGGGGACATCAGGCTATATCCAAGTTTGTAACAAAGGGAGCAGGCAGTCTGAACATCAAAGATCATATATCAAATAAAGGAATTTAGCATTCTGTACATGGGAAGATGCAAGCCTCTGGGCTCACTGAATTCATTCCTTTCCTATGCACCGCAGGGGCCAGTCTGGGGCCAATCCTGTTTCCCTGAACACCTGAAGGAGTGGGCTGCTTCTCGCATCCCCCCAGCTTCTCAGCAATCACCCTGGGTGGGGGGGGGTGGGGGTGGTAGCATCCCCAGGATCACAGGTTTGGAAGCCCTCATTCACATTTGGAGGCCAAAGTCGCTGATGGCTGAGACATTTCTTGTTTGTTAATAGGGCAGGTGATATTTTCATTTCATAGTAGAGGTGGTCAAAGAGACTAAGGAGAATCAGAAGCAGGAGCAAACTGGAGAAGATGGTTTTGCTTGGAAAACCCTGATTCTAGGAAATGAAAGTGGTCACCTCTGCCAAGTGCTGCTGAGACAGAACATGGGGAATGAAGGATGTCCTCTGGATTGAGGATTTAGAAGTGCGTGGTGATCTTGGTGGGAGCTTCTCAGAGAGGAAACGGGCAGAAGTCATTGGCATGGAAAAGGAATAGACTGGAGCAGAGGTGAAGAAGTGGAAGAAACTACTCTAGACCACTATTTGAAGATATTTGATTTTGAAATTTTTTAAAAGATTTTTTTTTTGACTGCAGTGGGTATTTGTTGCCACATGCTGGCTCTGTCTAGATGAGGTAAGGGGGGCTTCTCTGTTGCAGTACCCAGGCTGCTCATTGCTGTGGCTTCTCTTTCTGCAGAGCACAGGCTCTAGGCAACTGGGCTTCCGTAGTTTCAGCTTGCTGGCTCTAGAGCCCTGGCTCAGTAGTTTTGGTGCATGGGGTAGTTGCCCTGCGGCATGTGGGATCTTCCAGGATCAGGGATTGAACTGGTGTCCCTTGCATTGCAAGGCAGATTCTTAACCACTGAACCACTAGAGAACCCCTTGATTGTGAAGTTTTACAAAATGAAAACAATTTGAAATGAAATGAAACAGTTTATATTGAGTAATAGAGTAAATTTTTATTAGCGATGTGACTTTTTAATGCTGATGCATAGAGAGAGAGTCTTTAGAATTATTGGGCAGAAAGGAGATAACCAAGAACTCAAGTTTTCTGAACTTGGTAGCTCAGCTGGTAAAGAATCTGCCTGTGGTGCAGGAGACATGTGTTTGATTCCTGGGTCAGGAAGATTCACTGGAGAAGGGATAGGCTACCCACTGCAGTATTCTTGGGCTTCCCTTGTGGCTCAGCTGGTAAAGAATCCACCTGCAATGTGGGAGATCTGGGTTCGATCCCTGGGTTGGGAAGATCCCCTGGAGAAGGAAAAGGCCACCCACTCCAGGATTCTGGCCTGGAGAATTCCATGGACTGTATAGTCCAGGGGGTTGCAAAGAGTCGAACATGACTGAGCAACTTTCACTTTCAAGTTTTCTGAACGTAGATGGATGCATTGGGCCCAGTCGGAGGCTGTCACCTGTTCTACTGCAGAAAATTGGGAGGAGAGCAGACTTGTGCTGATGCAGGCATCTTTCCATCAAGAGTTTGACAGATGCTTCTCTGAGTATGTGGAGTAGAAGGAACAACCGTTACTGTAGGGCACATAGTTGGACTGATAGCTTTTTGGTACCTAAGCTTAATAATGTAAATGGAGGAATTACAGGGTGATGGGCTGGAGGTCATGGTGAAATGGCAGAATAGGTGTGTGCTCAGCGGTGGTGGCGAGAGCAATAAGGCAGACCAGCTAGAAGATGAGAAATGGGTTTTCAGAGAGTTATTTAGGATTTTAATCGAATGTTTCTGAAATCATCACAACTAAAGATTAGTAGGTATAAAGTTATACATTTTTCAAACCTATAAAGGACATTGAAAAGGACATTAAAAACTCAATGAAAATTTTATTGGACTGGAACATAGGTCTTAATTTGAGAAGAAAATTTAGCCTAGCAGAAGGTTTTTCTCTCTCAAAAATTCCACCCAGCAGGGGTGTGAAGGCTAGTAAAGCCTTAATTTCACCCTTCAGTGTCTCACAAGACTAAAGATTTCAGTTTGAACAAATGGATGGAAAGGTTGTATAAAGAGTTTTCTACCTGAAATGGAACCATTTTAACCTTCTGCCGAGTTTTCCACATTATAAAATAAAAGAATCCATTCTTCCACTAGACTGTCTTTGTGTTGGCCTTATTGAGGCAAGAAAGTGGCTTTTATGGAAATTCCTGCTGGTGGACTTGGTGAATCATCAGTTCCCACCTCAGCAAGTCAGAAACACCAGGAGACCTGAATATTTTAAGCATTAAAACAGTGTGAAATTTAAGTTGCTATTTCAACTTAAATCCTTCTTTCCACCTTGTTTGAAAACTTCTTCAAGTTAGTGCATCAATTACATTGACTTAATTTGGGAGAAATATCAATAATCTCAGATATGCAGATGACACCATCCTTATGGCAGAAAGTGAAAAGGAACTCAAAAGCCTCTTGGTGAAAGTGCAAGAGGAGAGTGAAAAAGTTGGCTTAAAGCTCAACATTCAGAAAATGAAGCTCATGGCATCTGGTCCCATCACTTCATGGGAAATATATGGGGGAGCAGTGGAAACAGTGGCAGACTTTATTTTCGGGGGCTCCAAAATCACTTCAGATGGTGATTGCAGCCATGAAATTAAAAGACGCTTACTCCCTGGAAGGAAAATTATGACCAACCTAGATGGCAGAGTTAAAAACAGACATTACTTTGCCAACAAAGGTCCGTCTAGTCAAGGCTGTGGTTTTTCCAGTAGTCATGGATGGATGTGAGAGTTGGACTATGAAGAAAGCTGAGCACCAAAGAATTGATGAATTTGAACTGAACTGAATTTGATGTTAAATTTCCAACCACGAACCATCTCAATAGGTAAGTACTTCAGACAATGAATTTCTGATAGTTCAATAAAATTTTCTTGCATCCTACCTTTGTTAGACCAACTAGGGGTGTAATGTATGGAACATAGTTGGATTTCTAAAAGTGAACAAATTTTATGTGTATATAGTATACCTCAGTTCAGTTCAGTCACTCAGTCATGTCTGACTCTTTGTGACCCCATGAATTGCAACATCCCAGGCCTCCCTGTCCATCACCATCTCCTGGAGTTCACTCAGACTCAAGTCCATCGAGTCAGTGATGCCNCCTACCATCTTACTTGGGTTTCCCTTACCTTGGACGTGGGATATCTCTTCACAGCTACTCCAGCAAAGTGCAGCCACTGCTTCTTACCTTGGACAAGGGGTATCTCCTCACTGCCACCCCTCCTGACCTTGAATGTGGAGTAGCTCCTCTAGGCCCTCCTGCACCCGTGGCAGCCACCACTCATTGGATGTGAGGTAGCTCCTCCCGGCCACCGGCCCTGACCTCGGACGTGAGGTCACTCCTCTTGGCTGCTCCTGCGCTGTCTCAGCCTGGTACTCTTGGCTGCCGCCCCTGGCCTCAGATGCAGGGTAGCTCCTCTCGGGCGCGCTTATTTATCTAGAACCCCCAAATCTACCCTGTCTTTAATATTTTTGTGACAAAATTTATTACTATAGTTTCACACAATTCTGAAAATCAAAAGAATAATTGTATTGCCTCCCATATCAGCATTAGTTTTTTTACTTGTCTGCTTTATCGTTTTTGTTTTGCTCTTTAATTTCTCCTGTAACATCAGAAGTTCCCTAGGGCTGAATAGTGATTATGACACAGGCCTTTCTGGAAAGATCTATGAGTAAACTAGGGCAATGCAAGCTGTTAAGGACCCGGATATTTTGATTCATATTTGCATGACATTTAAGTATGCAAGACATATATTCATATTTTTACAGGCTGTTTTTATTTTTAGAACATTAGTAAAGGTGGATCCTAATAGTTTAGTTTATGATAAACTGGCAACAGTCACTATCTGGAGGAAAATAATTCATGTTGTGAAAAGGTGGTGATGACATGCAGGCGGATCTGCTCTGTGTCGCTGAGCTGGCTGGATTCTGTGGAAGGACACCTGGTCCAGGCAGTGAAGGGGCTTAAATTAAGGATGTACTGAGTTCCTCATGTCATGGGTTCAGGGCTTTTACTCTGTGTTTTCTGGGAAATATCTTGTTTTAATCAATGTGAAGGCACCATATCAACCACCTACCTGTAACTGTCAAATTGTATAAAGGTCAAAATATTTTAGCACTGACTGTGGGCTTTCCTTTGAAAATTATCAGAAATCAGCATTTGGGATGGTTACTTCATTTTTCTATATCCCAGAAATGACTCTCTGGTTACATCTAGGGATATTGTATTACTAAAGCCTAGTAAAAGTGCATATTGATTAGGTACAATGTCAAGAAATCTATAGAAAACACTAATCACTATAGCAATTGTATACATGTGTACATACACTTTATGTTTCTCCATCAAGTGATATATTTGAAAAGCCTGTTTTATTTTACCAGTTAAAGAATCCTCCAGTTATTCTGATTTTCCTTTACATCACATAGCTCATTTATAAACATGGTCAATCAATTTAGTTTTTTTACATGCCAATAGTCCAGCCATCTTACAATTTAAGGTAGGTTCTACTGTTTGTTCATGAGATCATCAGTTTTCTTAATCATAACACAAATTCTTGGTATAGATTTTTATTATACTTATCTTAATCTGACACCATTTTTGTATACTTGGAAAATCAAAGGGTCACTTTTATTCTATAAATTTAGTTCCTTAAGTGACACATGCTCTTAAGCTGAATATTTTTTTTTCACACTCATGAACCATAATAGATGAATTGGGAAATCTGCCATTCCTCTCTCCCAATTAAAAAAAATGACATAAATTACCATTAGTTGACAGAATTTCAGCTGAACCTTCATTTGCCTATATATTTGAAAAATTAAAATGATGTAGGAAAACATTAATAACAGAAATTTAGTTGTCAAAAGTAATAAGATATAATATTTCATTACCTAATTAAATATATCTCGACAATTTGTATCCGGGAAGCATTCAGTGTGCTTAGAATATACAATTTAATTTAAATTTTAAAAATAATTTATTTTCATTTCTATAATCTCTAAAATGTTGCATTTACTTTATATTCCAAAACTAATGTAAATGTGAACTTAAAGGATTCTAAGTTTATTTGATTTTTTTAAGCTTCTATGTTTTTGTGGAAATATAGAAGTTAACTATTCAGAATGCAGAATGTTTTTACTACTATGTTTACTATTTCTTGGATAGTCTATGAAATGATGATTCATTTTCCATAGAGACAGTTCTGAGGACAGTGAGATTAACAAAGTTTCTGGGTACTAATTAAGGCCTTCATCACTCCCAAAGCACCTTCCCCTTACATTAGTTTTGAAGAAAGTTCTGTGTTTGAATGGAGAAATTAGTAGCCTGATGATATTGTAGTTAGACTTTAACTTTTAAAGGGCATGTGATCTATAAGTCAGTATTATCCAGAAAAATTATATTTTGTTTGTTTTATATTTAGAGGCTTTACAGTTTGTTATTTTTGGCCAGCTGTTAGATTGTATGACTAAGCAGACAAGGCATATTATTGCACTTTATATAAATAAATTTTAAAGACATTTGTTCTTGTTGTCCAGTTGCTAACTCATGTCCAGCTTTTTGCAACCCCATGAACTGCAGCATGCCAGGCTTCCCTGTCCTTCACCGTCTCTTGGAGTCTGCTCAGACTTATCTCCATTGAGTCTGTGATGCCATCCAACCACCTCATCCTCTTTCATCCCCTTCTCCTCCTGACCTCGATCTCTCTCAGTATCAGTGTCTTTTCCAGTAAGTTGGCTCTTTGTATCAGATGGGCAAAGTATTGGAANAGCATGCCAGGCTTCCCTGTCCTTCACCGTCTCTTGGAGTCTGCTCAGACTTATCTCCATTGAGTCTGTGATGCCATCCAACCACCTCATCCTCTTTCATCCCCTTCTCCTCCTGACCTCGATCTCTCTCAGTATCAGTGTCTTTTCCAGTAAGTTGGCTCTTTGTATCAGATGGGCAAAGTATTGGAACTTCAGCATCAGTCCTTCCAGTGAATATTCAGGACTGATTTCTTTTAGGATGGACTGGTTGGATCTCCTTGCAGTCCAAGGGGTCTTCTCAAGAGTCTTCTCCAACACCACAGTTCAAAAGCATCATTTCTTCAGAGCTCAGTCTTCTTTATGGTCCAACTCTCACACCTATACTTGACTACTGGAAAAACTATAGCTTTGACTACACAGACCTTTGTTGGCAGAGTGATGTCTCTGCTTTTTAATGCACTGTCTAGGTTTTTCATAGCTTTTCTTCCAAGGAGCTTGCATCTTTTAATTTTATGGCTTTGGTCACTGTCCACAGTGATTTTGGAGCCCAAGAAAATAAAATCTGTCACTGTTTCCACTTATTCTCCATCTACTGCCCATGAAATGATGGGATCAGATGCCACGATCTTAGTTTTGTGAATGTTGAGTTTTAAGCCAGCTTTTTCACTTTTCCTCTTTCACTCTCATCAAGAGGCTCTTTAGTTCCTCTTTGCTTTCTGCCATAGGGATGGTGTCATCTGCATATCTGAGGTTGCTGATCTTTCTCCCATTTGTGCCGCCCTACTTAGGGTAGTCTAGACTGCTATACCATATTGGACCTAAAAAGTACAATCACCTGACTTATTGGAGTGAACATCATGCTCATCTAGCCATCTAACTTGGACCCTGACACCTTCCATTTTGTGACTTTGTGATTTACTAAGGTATGCATTCTCAAAGTGGTGAAAATTGTTTTTTTGGGGTGGAGGTGAAATATTTTAAATATTACAATAGTTTGTAGCCCTCTAAAGGGCCACAGTATGTAAACAGATATATGTCCATGGTATTACAATTTCATGAGGAGGGAGGATTAGGGGAAACAATGAAGCCTAAAAAGACTCCTTGGGGAAAGTGTTAATGGGAATAGGTGTTTGAGAAACACTATCCTAGGGCTTTGCTCTTGGGTTTTTGGATTTTTTTTTTTTTTGCTTCCATCTGACTGACAGAAGATGATAGAGAGGAGTATGTGCAGAAGGGCTTTGTGACCAAGCATGAAAGGGGCTTGGAACATGCCTTCCTGTAACCATTGTCTAAAATAGTCACATGACTGTGGATAACTGCAAGGGAAGCTGGGAAATGTAGTCTAGCTGTGTGTCCAGGAACAAGAAAAAACCAGATTTTGGTTAAAGAGCTAGTGGCCTTTAAATTTCAGTTCAATGACATGTTCCTATCACAGGGTGGATGTTCAGTGAATATTTCCTGAACTGTGCTGAGCTGATGTACATCTCTGTGTCAGCTCCTTCAAAGATAATTTGGATCCCAACTCTGGAGCATGTCAGTGGGTTTTTGACTAACCACAGAGAATTGAATCCATTTTACTTTTTTCCTTATTCAGTGTTGACACTACATAATCTGTTGGTATCTCTGTGAATTTAGTCTAGATTTTTATTGTGTCCCTTATTTCTGAGTTACATTATTTTAATATTTAAATATACATTTATCTTATATTAAGTGGCTCTTATTACTAAAGTACAAACACCTTGAATTCTTCTTTAAAATATTTTTCAAACCAATATTTGTGTGGATATAGGATAAACCACTTTGAATTGAGAAACAGTCCTTTTTTTTTTTTTACAATAACCAAATGACAAATATTCCTATAGCACATTGTACTTGTGGGTTAGTTATATTGGAGAGGATTGTAGATAAAGCCACCTAAATGCCTTAAAATGCATACTGGTGCATGTAATTGCTTCAAGTGTGTTTCTTGGACTAATATTTCTTTCTCCTTTATTCCATTTTATGTAACACAATTTTCTGAAAAAAATTTTAGAGACAAATTCTATCCATTTCAAAAAAATGTTTAGGATTAGATTTGAGGTAATGGGGTTTGGGGAGAAAAATACCTATACTGTTATGAGAAGCAAGAAACCTTGGTTCTAGACCTGCCTTCCCTATGAAACATACAGATTATTAAATCAGTCTTAATTTTCTCAAGAAAATGGAGGGCCTTCCTCAGATGAACTTTATAATCCCTTGCGCTTTACTGAATGGGTTTCCCAGGTGGTGGAATGATAAAGAATCTGCCTGCCAATGTAGGAGACACAGGAGATATGGATTAGATCCCTGGGTTAGAGATTCCCCAATGGCTACCCACTCCAGTATTCTTGCTTGGAGAATTCCATGGACGGAGGAGCCGAGGGGAGGGGCGGGGGGGGAGGGGTGGCTACAGTTCATGGGATCGCAAAGCATCAGACATGACTGAGGACACTCACACTGCTATACCAACAGGTGACACAGGAAGATCCCTCTGTTTCTAAACCTCCTTTCTGCTTGAGGATGGTAAGACAAATAANGGGGAGCCCAGGGGGGGGGGGGGCGGGGGGGGGGGGGGGGGGGGGAGGGGTGGCTACAGTTCATGGGATCGCAAAGCATCAGACATGACTGAGGACACTCACACTGCTATACCAACAGGTGACACAGGAAGATCCCTCTGTTTCTAAACCTCCTTTCTGCTTGAGGATGGTAAGACAAATAAATTTAAAGCCTACTAAGCATCTTGAGGGCAGACACTTAGTCTTATTTGTTAAGCTAGGAATTCAGTGTTTTCAGCTGAAAATATAGAGCAACTTCTTTTTTATTTTGTATTTCTGTCAATGTATGTTGAATGACTACAGTTTCCTCAGCTCTATATTAATACTTAAAAAGTATTATTTACTCCTCATAAAATCTTCTGGAGAGGTTTTTCTTTGAGCAAAATTATTTCATAAAGGAGAAAAGTGAGGTAGAAGGAAGACCCAAATCTTGTGAGAGGAGACTGATGTTTGGATTCATGGCTGGTTGATTCTAAAGGCCACTCTCCCCATAACTCTGGATTATTCCTCCATAACCTTTCTGTAAGCACTTAAAGGCAACTCTCATGTTTCTTTTTTGTGAATTTGTTCACAATTCAAAGTTGAATTTTAAGGCGATAAATTCATTTTTACCCAGAGTTTTTGGAGAACAAATAGTCTTAATTTTAAACAAAATAATATAGGGTTTTTACTTTTCTCCATGAGAAAATTTTAGATCCCTTAATATTTTAACTGGTAACATTTGACTTTCTTGGGCAAGTGGATAATTTTAACAGGCTATTTAGCCACAGGTCCTTAAGATTGGGGCAGTCATTCTTGAGGTGAAGTCTCATCTTATTTTTTTAAGTTGCCTTTTCAATAGTTTAAAATTCTAATGAAATTAACCCAATGCACTCAACATGCAGACTCTTTTAATATTTTATGATTAAGTGGCAGTATTAAATAAGTCACTTGATTAGTATACATAAACCCTTGAGTAATAATGAATCATTTGAACATATGGACTTGCCAGTTCTCACATATATTTTTGCCTACCACAAAATGTATTTGTGACATAATCTAATAGGTTTTGCTTTTGTTTTTTCCAGGTCAAAATTTAAGTACCATTTTCAATATTCTTTTAGATATCTTTCTGGAGAATAGACAAATAAAGCTTAGATGACACCAAGTAAGGGAATTTAGAAATATTTGAAAAAAAAATAGTGAAATAAGAATTCTACAAAGAGGCACAATTTTTTAAAGTACACTTAATCATGATTTACTGAATATTTGCTTGGCATATAAATTATGTAGTTCTATATATTAAGCATTTATTATCATAAATATTTATCCCTTGAAATATATTTATGAACTGCTTAAATTTTCAAATGTATTACAAGTAAAGCAGAAAATAATACTGGTCATAGTTTTACCACTTCTTTTTCTGTTTTCCACCTTTTTATTTATAGTCAAAAGTATTCCACAGATAATTCTATCTTTCAGCAAAGCTATTTCTTTATATTAATGAATCATACTATACACAGGGAGAGTCATCTTATGAAAGCTAACATTATTTCATGGTCCATTACAGGAAATGCTTACTAACTCTGATTATATATAAATTTGCTCTGAAAAGTCTCACAAAAGAAGCTTGTGATATATAAATTAATGAATTCTCATTAGGAGTTGGTCATTCTTCATTACACAAGAATTTTCTTTGCTTTTGTAAACTTGGAGCAGAGTTTATAATTTATAAAATTTTATAATTTATCATAATTTATACATTATAATTTATAATCTAAATTATTATAATTTATAGATTTATAAAGTTGATAATTATTTCAATGGGCATTTGAAAAAGATATATACTCACCTTTATAATGACAAAAATATAATAAGTCACTTAAGACATAGAAGCCTGGGATCAAAGTATACAATTTAAGTTTATTGCACTTATTATAAATTGGCTAATTTCTATGGCTTATAGTAGTTAATGAAGTACATTTTACAGGAAATAGAAAGCACAGGTGACTGACTAACAGAGATAAACTGGAGGTCAGTATATTTCCCAAGGCTGAACCTTATTTTCAAGAAATTAATGATTCATCCAGCTTGGATCAAGTGCTAAAAAAGCCAACTGTCCTGACCAGACAGCATTATAATCATTGTATTACATTTAACAAATAAATTCTGAAACTTGGAGAAAATATCTGCTATCCTCTGTTCCTTCAAATCATAGCACTAGTCACAGTGGCCTGTGCTTAGCATTACTTTTATGTATATTTATGTGTAATTTTTAATAGGAAGAAAATGTAAAAATCTAGAGACATGGGCCTATTAACTAAACTCTATTTATGAAAGCTGCTGCTGCTAAGTTGCTTCAGTCATGTCTGACTCTGTGCAACCTAATAGACGGCAGCCCACCAGGCTCTGCCATCCCTGGGATTCTCCAGGCAAGAACACTGGAGTGGGTTGCCATTTCCTTCTCCAATGCATGAAAGTGAAAACTGAAAGTTAAGTCACTCAGTCGTGTCCGACTCTTTGTGACCTCATAGACTGCAGTCCACCAGGCTCCTCCATCCATGAGATTTTCCAGGCAAGAGTACTGGAGTGGGTTGCAACTACCCTCTCCAATTTAAGAAAACACCTGGTATTTTAAGCTGGTTGTAGAGAAAACTAAGAAATTCATTTATAAGCATGCTGAGCCAAACTTTAAAGAGTTTAGAAATTAAACCATTGCTTTAATTATGAGTCAGATAATTACAAATTCATTTGGTAGGTAAATCATTGTATAATATTTAGTGTACTAATTAAATTAGAATTTACTGTATTAAAGATGTGAGCCAAAGGTTAAATAGAGGATATGGTAAAAGCTAAATCTAAATTCATTTCTTTCAAACATATTTTTGTGTAATAAAGTGTGAATAAATTACTTGTGAAATGTATCTGTTACCTCTAACATCATTCTGCTTCTACAAGTTTCTTGCATTAATTTCCAAGATAGCAGAAATCCTTGGTAACCGCAGTATACTTGACTGTGAATGAGGGCCTGTTGGGTATTTCAGAAGTCACTGTTGTAAGTTAGTTTTAATTTAGATAGATGTTCAGTATTGACATATTTACTTGTTGCATGCTCAATAGACAGATAAATACTGAGAAATCATGGATTAGATACAAAAAAATCAAAATGCAGTATAATTTTATAAATGTAAAATACAGAGGAGCTACCTCATTTTCTCCCGATGCAGGATAACCACGTAACAGCAGTTTATACTCAAGAGAATGATTCATGAAAGGATGAAAAGACCATGCTTTCTTTATTGATTTTACCTTATTAGACCTTCATTTATTTGTATATTATCTACCTTCCTGATGGTTTGTGGGCTCCTTAAGGCAAAGGCAATGTCTTATTAATTGTTCTGCCTCGTACCATAAAAGAAGACCCCTGCACTTGCCAGGTCATACTAAAAAAGGTCACCTGTGTACATGCTAAGTCACTTCTGTTGTGTCTGACTCTGTGATCCTGTGGACTGTAGCCCACCAGGCTCCTCTGTCCATGGGATTCTCCAGGCAAGAAAAATGGAGTGGGTTGCCGTGCCCTCCTCCAGGAGATCTTCCCAACCCAGCAATCGAACGTGTGTCTCTTAGGTATCCTGCATTGGCAGGCAGTTTCTTTACCACTTGCGCCACCTGGGAAGCCCCTACTATTTGTTAAAATAACCATACAGTCATAGTGGAGTGAACTATGTAGGCATGAAATGATTTTGTGGACATAAAATTTAAAAGGCAGAAAGCAATTTCAGTTTCCAGTGGAGATGTCTTGATTTTGTAGAGACATATTTTTTGAACCAAATAATGAGTTACTAGTATTTCAACTTGAAGGGTACATGTATTTCTTAATGACTTATAAAGTTGCTGGTAGAATCCGTATATATATTAAGTTGATTTTCAAGTGGCTTGTTATATTACTAGGCAGATATTACCCTACCCATATCTTTTTGCAAACAATTGTGTTGCTACCTCTCTAACTTTTATTGAATATCTAGTATGGTACTTTACTCGGCTCTAGAATATGTTTACAGTGTCAGAACACATTTCCTGCTTACTTTACAGCTATTCATAAATAAAATTTAGGGGGGTAGGTGTCTCTTTTATAACATGACACAGACTTATTAAAAATTTTAAATAAAGTAGACATTTTCAGTCATATACAAAGATGAAAGCTGCCATACATCCACATGACTGGGTGCAGCTATTAGTGCATTATATAGATTCAATCATCTCAGATTAATCATATCAATAGTAACAGTGAAATCAGTATTAGTATCATATTTCACAGGTAAGAAATTGAGTTAGGGAAAAAGTATGGGAAAATTCTTTTGATTAAAAAATTACTCTGAATAATCTTGTCTTATAAGCCCTAGTCTAAGTTAGAATCTAATAATGAGTGTAAATAACCAAATAAAATTGCAAAATGAGTACTTTCAAGGTCACATGTGTGGTTTGCTTATCCTGAGCAAATGGAAATTTTAAAAGCCATACCTTCATTTTCACCACCCACATCTCTGATGCAGAACAAATCATTTCTTACCGACCATTTTAATTCCACAATTAAGAAACATGAATATAAATGTTAGCCACCTAGTTTATTTGACCTGACTTTGTTTTGCGGCCTGGCAGAGTATTTTATAGTTTGTTGATGCTCAGTAGATAATGGATTGAAACTGTTGTTAATAGTGTTGGTTACTGAAGCATGCGGTTACAATGTAACCTCAAGGTACCCTCTTAAATGTGGTGGAAAATCTCTTGTACAACAGCAGTAGAGCAATTTGTCCTTGTTTATTCCCTAGAGAGCATATCCATACACTTTGTTCTTATGAGAGGATCCTTTCAGAACTGTCCTTTCTAATGTCGATATTGTAATTGGGGCCTGATATTGCTGATACCACTATATTTTCTGATCTAATTCATAGATATTAAAACGATTGACCTTGTGTACTGCTGCCTTGGAGGAAAGGCATTGTTAAATATAGGCTTCCTTAAATGATCACTTTATTTGCTGCTTCTCTACCATATAGTGTATGTAATCATTTTCCTTTTTTTTTTTTTCCCCTCAATACAATTTATTGAATTTTTGGTTTAGTGGCTTAGTTGCTCTCCTTGGCCAATAAACATTTAGCAGTTTTTCTGTGGTTTTATTACTTTTCATATTCCAAAATTGCAGCAGAGTAAAAATCAGAATACACTGAAGCAAAAGTGAAACTCATACATAACCCTATCACATAGACCAAACCACTATTAAAACTGTTATATATGCTACTAGGACTTTTCTGTGTTGATGTGTACAAATTATTTCTCATGTACATATACACATACAAAAAAAGCTAGAGAGTTTAGCCTCTGATTTCCAATTAGCAATATATGTTCCTGTAACCAAAATTCATGTACTTCCTTTATACACACACATAAATATATATATGCCATGAATACAGGCAAATTGGAAGTGGTCAAACAGGAGATGGCAAGAGTGAATGTCGACATTCTAGGAATCAGTGGACTAAGATGGACTGGAATGGGTGAATTTAACTCAGATGACCATTGTATCTACTACTGTGGGCAGGAATCCCTTAGAAGAAATGAAGTAGCCATCATAGTCAACAAGAGTCTGAAATGCAGTACTTTTGAGACTGATGCAGTCTCAAAAACAACAGAATGATCTCTGTTCGTTTCCAAGGCAAACCATTCAATATCACAGTAATCCAAGTCTATGCCCTGACTAGTAATGCTGAAGAAGCTGAAGTGAACAGTTTTATAAAGACCTACAAGACCTTCTAGAACTAACACCCCCAAAAGATGCCCTTTTCATTATAGGGGACTGTAATGCTAAAGTAGGAAGTCAAGAAACACCTGGAGTAACAGGCAAATTTGGCCTTGGAATGCGGAATGAAGCAGGGCAAAGACTAATAGAGTTTTGCCAAGAAAATGCGTTGGTCATAGCAAACACCTTCTTCCAACAACACAAGAGAAGACTCTACACATGGACATCACCAGATGGTCAACACCAAAAACAGACTGATTATATTCTTTGCAGCAAAAGATGGAGAAGTTCTATATAGTCAACAAAAACAAGACCAGGAGCTGACTGTGGTTCAGGTCATGAACGCCTTATTTCCAAATTCAAACTGAAAGTGAAGAAACCACTAGACCATTCAGGTATGACCTAAATAAAATCCCTTATGACTATACAGTAGAAGTGAGAAATAGATTTAAGGGACTATATCTGATAGAGTGCTTGATGAACTATGGATAGAGGCTTGTGACATTGTACAGGAGACAGGAATCAAGACCATCCCCANGGACTGTAATGCTAAAGTAGGAAGTCAAGAAACACCTGGAGTAACAGGCAAATTTGGCCTTGGAATGCAGATTGAAGCAGGGCAAAGACTAATAGAGTTTTGCCAAGAAAATGCGTTGGTCATAGCAAACACCTTCTTCCAACAACACAAGAGAAGACTCTACACATGGACATCACCAGATGGTCAACACCAAAAACAGACTGATTATATTCTTTGCAGCAAAAGATGGAGAAGTTCTATATAGTCAACAAAAACAAGACCAGGAGCTGACTGTGGTTCAGGTCATGAACGCCTTATTTCCAAATTCAAACTGAAAGTGAAGAAACCACTAGACCATTCAGGTATGACCTAAATAAAATCCCTTATGACTATACAGTAGAAGTGAGAAATAGATTTAAGGGACTATATCTGATAGAGTGCTTGATGAACTATGGATAGAGGCTTGTGACATTGTACAGGAGACAGGAATCAAGACCATCCCCAAGAGAAACAAATGTAAAAAAGCAAAATGGCTGTCTGAGGCAGCCTTACAAATAGCTGTGAAAAGAAGGGAAACGAAAAGCAAAGGAGAAAAGGAAAGAAATAACCATTTGAGTGCAGAGTTCCAAAGAATAGCAAGGAGAGATAAGAAAGCCTTTCTCAGTGAATAATGCAAAGAAATAAGGGAAAACAACAGAATGGGAAAGACTACAGATCTCTTCAAGAAAATTAGAGATACCAAGGGAACATTTCATGCAAAGATGCACACAATAAGGGAAAGAAATGATATGGACCTAACACAAGCAGAAGATATTAAGATGAGGTGGCAAGAATACACAGAAGAACTGTACAAAAAACATCTGCACAACCCAGATAATCATGACAGTGTGATCACTCACTAGAACCAGGCATCCTGGAATGTGAAGCCATGTGGGCCTTAAGAAGCATCAAATCTAGTGGAGGTGATGGAATTCCTGTTGAGCTATTCCAAATCCTGAAAGACAATGCTGTGAAAGTGTTGCACTCAGTATGCCAGCAAATTTGGAAAACTCAGCAGCGGCCACAAGACTGGAAAAGGTCAGTTTTCATTCCAATCCCAAAGAAAGGCAATGCCAAAGAATGCTCAAACAACCCCACAATTGCACTCATCTCACATTCTAGTAAAGTAATGCTCAAAATTCTCCAAACTAGGCTTCAGCAGTATGTGAACCGTGAACTTCCAGATGTTCAAACTCGTTTTAGAAAAGGCAGAGAATCCAGAGATCAAATTGTCAACATCCACTGGATCATCGGAAAGGCGAGAGAGTTCCAGAAAAACATCTATTTCTGCTTTATTGACTATGTCAAAGCCTTTGACTGTGTGGATCACAATAAACTGTGGAAAATTCTTCAAGAGATGGGAATACCAGACCACTGGACCTGTCTCTTGAGAAACCTGTATGCAGGTCAGGAAGCAACAGTTAGAACTGGACATGGAACAACAGACTGGTTTAAAATAGGAAAAGGAGTATGTCAAGGCTGATATTGTCACCCTGCTTATTTAACTTCTATGCAGAGTACATCATGAGAAACGCTGGACTGGAGGAGGCACAAGCTGGAATCAAGATTGCTGGAGAAATATCAATAACCTCAGATATGCAGATGACGCCACCCTTATGGCAGAAAGTGAAGAGGAACTAAAGAGCCTCTTGATGAAAGTGAAAGAGAAGAGTGAAAAAGTTGGCTTAAAGCTTAACATTCAGAAAACTAAGATCATGGCATCTGGTCCCATCACTTCATGGCAAATAGATGAGGAAATAGTGGACACCGTGGCTGACTTTATTTTTCTGGGCTCCAAAATCACTGCAGATGGTGACTGCAGCCATGAAATTAAAAGATGCTTACTCCTTGGAAGGAAAGTTATGAGCAACCTAGATAGCATATTCAAAAGCAGACACATGACTTTGCCAACAAAAGTCTGTCAGGTCAAGGCTATGGTTTTTCCATTGGTCATGTATGGATGTGAAAGTTGGACTATAAAGAAGGCTGAGCACCAAAGAATTGATGCTTTTGAACTGTGGTGTTGAAGAAGACTCTTGAGAGTCCCTTGGACTGCAAGGAGATCCAACCAGTCCATCCTAAAGGAGATCAATTCTGGGTGTTCATTGGAAGGACTGATGTTGAACCTGAAACTCCAATACTTTGACCACCTGATGCAAAGAGTTGACTCACTGGGAAAGACCCTGATGCTGGGAACAATTGAAGGCAGGAGGAGAAGGAGTGACAAAGGATGGGATGGTTGTATGGCATCACTGACTCAATGGACATGGGTTTGGGTGGGCCCAGGGAGTTGGTGATGGACAGAGAGGCCTGGTGTGCTGTGGTTCATGGGGTCGCAAAGAGTCAGACACAACTGAGTGACTGAACTGAACTGAAATATATATGCACACACAAGTATAAATTGATCTTCCATTTTATTTTAATGCCATTTAAAATCACTTTCAACTGAACTTATATATTACAGAGAGTGTATATCTAAGTACTTTAGAAAAATTTCTCAAATTTTATATAATTGATCAAACCAGATATTATTGATTATTTGAAGCATGGCAAGGTTACATTTTGGATATACCTATGGTAAGATATTCCGATCTGATAAACTGTTATCTGGCTGAATATAAGAGCTCTGAAAATGAAATATTTGTGTTATATTTCAGCATGGCTTCTTAAAACTAAAAATTAAATTCCTGAGATAAAGATTTTCATCCCCAACTGGACCACCCAATCATATACTATTTACCTTGAGAATCCATTCTGTGACTGAAATTATACTTCAGTAGTTTTGTAATCATATATGTATGTATTGAGCTTCCCAGGTGGTGCCAGTGGTAAAGAATCTACCCACCAATGCAGACACAAGAGATGGGCGCTTGATCTCTGGGTCAGGAAGATCCTCTGGAGGAGAGCCTGGGCTTTCCTGGTGGCTCAGACAGTATAGAATCTGCTTGTAGTGAATGAGACCCAAGTTTTATTCTTTGGGTCTGGAAGATCCCCTGGCAAAGGGAGCGGCTACCCACTCCAGTATTCTTGCCTGGGAAATCCCATGGACAGGAGTCTGGCGGGCTAAGCCCGCAGGTTCACAGAGAGTTGGACACGACTGAATGACTAACCCTTTTGCTTTCACACTTTCAATTCAGTTCAGTCACTCAGTCATGTCCCACTCTTTGCAACCCCATGGATTGCAGCATGCTGGGCCTCCCTGTCCATCACCAACTCCCGGAATTTACTCATGTCCACCAAGTTGGTGATGCCATCCAGCCATCTCATCCTCTGTTGTCCCCTTCTCCTCCTGCCTTTAATCTTTCCCAGCATCAGAGTCTTTCCAAATGAGTCAGTTTTTGCATCAGGTGCCCAAAGTATTGGAGCTTCAGCATCAGTCCTTCCAATGAATATTCAGGACTGATTTCTTTTAGGATGGGCTAGTTGGATCTCCTTGCAGTGCAAGGGACTCTCAAGAGTCTTCTCCAACACCACAGTTCAAAAGCATCAATTCTTTGGTGCTCAGTCTTCTTTATGGTCCAACTCTCACATCTATACATGACTACTGGAAAAACCATAGCTTGGACTAGACAGACCTTTGTCTGCAAAGTAATGTCTCTGCTTTATAATATGCTGTCTAGGTTGGTCATAACTTTTCTTCCAATTAGCTAGCATCTTTTAATTTCATGGCTGCAATCACCATCTGCAGTGATTTTGGAGCCCCCCCAAAAATAAAGTCTCTCGCTGTTTCTTCATCTATTTGCCATGAAGTGATGGGACCAGATGCCACGATCTTAGTTTTCTGAATGTAAAGTTTTAAACTAACTTTTTCACTCTCCTCTTTCACTTTCATCAAGAGGCTCTTTAGTTCTTCTTTGCTTTCTGCTATAAGGGTGGTGTCATTTCCATGTCACACTTTAATTATTGCAATAATAAGCCCCAGTGGACACACCACGGGCCAGTCAATTGTTATACATGATGCAGTATTTTTAGGGGAAATGTAGAATTAGATACATAATATGTGTTTCAGGAAACAACCCACATTATTATATAAACATAATATGAACAATGCCTTAACACTGATTTGAGAAAAGGAGTGAATATAAGTGTGGGTTTTTTATGTGAAGGAAAGCATTTAATGGGTTTCTCGGTGCTTCAGATGATAAAGAATCTGCCTGAAATGTGGGAGACCTGGGTTTAATAATGAGGTTGGGAAGATCCCCTGGAGAAGGAATGAATACCCACTGTAGTATTGTTGCCTGGGAAATTCCATGGACAGAAGAGCCTGGCGGGGTATTGTCCATGGGGTCACAAGAGTTGGACGTGACTTAGCAACTAAACCACCACCACCAAAGCATTTATTTCTCTCTGAGCTTGGGGTCAGAGTAGTCATGTCCAGTAGTCATGTATAGATGTGAGAGTTGGATTATAAAGAAAACCTGAGCGCTGAAGAATTTATACTTTTGAGCTGTGGTGTTGGAGAAGACTCTTGAGAGTCCCTTGGTCTGCAGGAGATCCAACCAGTCCATCCTAAAGGAAATCAGTCCTGAATATTCATTGGAAGGACTGATGCTGAAGCTGAAACTCTAATACTTTGGCCACCTGATATGAAGAACTGACTCATTGGAAAAAACCCTGATATTGGGAAAGATGGAAGGCAGGAGGAGAAGGGGATGACAGAGAATGAGATGGGTGAATGGTGTGAGCCTTCTCAGCTGAGCGACGGAACTGACCTTGGGGTAACGTGGCTTTGCACCCTTCTAGAGAAAGAGGAGTATCAGTGCTATACACCCTCTGAAACCATCATCTCATCTAATGCTACCTGTCACTCACATATGGTCAGTGATACAGGTGATCAAATCATAGAATCACTGGAGTAAGTAGAGACTTAAGGTTAGGAGTTCTGAATGGAATTCGTAGCTCCCATTTGCATTATGCCCGGTGCTTGCTTATAGGGTCCAAAATATAGTGATTGCACACACACTGGAGTTGCCTTAGGGAGCTTAAAATAAGGAAGAGAAAGGCAAGGGATGGTCACGTGTCACTAGTTTACAGCAGATCCAGCAGTTTTCATGACTGTATGTTTATTGAACTGTTACTTATTGGTCATATAAAGTTCAGGAATTTAAGTGTGATATATTTGCTTAAGTGGTTTCCTCTTAATTGAAAAATAACCATTTTCAGCCTTTCCTCTATAAGCTCCCACACCTGCTACCAGTAACTCCACACATATTTATTTTTCTTTCTGCAAGAAGAGGAGCTCGACATGTTTTAAGTTATTTTTGATTAATTAGAACATGTGTGAGTATGTGTGTGTATGTGCTAAACTAAACTAGAAATTTATGGCTTCTGAGTTGTCACATGACAATGTGAAAGAAGTTAGCACATTTGCTTTCAAGTGACAATTATAAAAATAAGTGAGAATTACAATAAAAGTTCCATTGTTGATGTACAGAGAAATTGCTTTTCACCTGTTTATTTTTCCCCCCTTAAACCCAGGATACCAATATCCTTCGTCTATTAAAACGAAAATGTATAACTTCCTTTAAGGCACTACTTAAATTCTACCAACTATAGGTTTTACTGTTCAGTGATAATGCCTTTTTCTTTTATTTGCTTTCTAACCTATGCTATCCTGTATTATCACTTTATGTTATTTTCCTCCATTTCTGGCCTTATCCATGCTGAGCCAAATAATTGAAGTATATCTGGAGAAATTAATGAAACATGGAAAATGGTGCTACCATCAGTGAGTGATCACTGTATCACCAGGGGCTGAAATCAGCCCTCAGATTGCCTGGAAAACTGACCCCAGATCTCCTGCTTTCACACTGCCTGCACACCTTTCCATTTCAAACCTTTTCAACTCTTCTGAACGACCTCCTCTCCTTTCTCTCCTCTCTGTATCCTCTCTACCAGTAGCAGAATTATTTATTGAGCTCCTATTGGCCAGGCATTGGTGGTGATTCTGGGTGCTGGTTATACGTGTGACTCAAACTTTGTAGGGAGTTTGTGCTCTCATACAGATTATGGTCCATTCATAAGGAAGGATTCATATACTAGGTGTGATCAATCAGGGGAGATGAAGATGAGTCATGGGAGATAGGATATGATTACCATGCCTTTTTCGTAGGAGAGTGAGGGGAAAGCATCTTGTCACTTGAGTACAGTTGGCAAGGGAGGGAGCAATCCATGCCATTACCCAGGTCTGGGTAGTTTCATATGAAAGCAGCAGCAAGTACTGAGTTGGGACCATGCTAGGTTTATCTGAGCAACAGGAGATGTTGTTTTATATTTCATAGAGAAAACAGGCTCCCTCGAATAAGTATTTAATCATCTCTTCATCTCCCAAGTTCATGATGGATGCCATTCACTCTCTCCTCTTTACCTTCTGCTCTGATGACAAAAGAACCCTTCCATCAGAAGCCAATTTCTCCGGGAGAAATGTGTTGTTGTTTAGTCACCGAGTCATGTCCAACTGCAGCACACCAGGCTCCCCTGTCCTCCGTTATCTCCCAGAGTTTGCTCAAATGCATATCTATTGAGTCGGTAATGCTATCTAACCATTTCATCCTCTGCCACCCCCTTCTTCTTTAGCCTTCAGTCTTTCCCAGCATCGGAATCTTTTTCAATGAGTTGGTTTTTCGCATAAGGTGGCAAAAGTATTGGAGCTTCAGCTTCACTCCTTCCAATGAATATTCAGGGTTGATCTCCTTTAGGACTGACTGGTTTGATCTTCTTGCTGTCCAATAGACTCTCAAGAGTCTTCTTCAGTGTCACAATTTGAAAGTATCAGTTCTTCAGTGCTCAGCCTTCTTTATGGTCCAGCTCTCACATCTGTACATGACTACTGGAAAAACCATAGCTTTGACTGGATGGATCTTTGGCAAAGTGATGTTTCTGCTCTTTAATATGCTATTTAGGTTTGGCATAGATTTTCTTCCGAGGAGCAAGCATCTTTTAATTTCATGGCTGCAGTCACCATCTGCGGTGATTTTGGAGCCCCAAAAATAAAGTCTCTCACTGTTTCCACTTTTCGCCTTCTGTTTGCCATGAAATATTGGGGCTAGATGCCATGATGCACCAGGAATACTATTTCTCTCTCTCTTTCGTAACTAATAAGTGTCACCCATATGTAATTCTCTGTCTTATATATGCTATCCTCTTCTTCTACTCTGTATTTCCTATTAATGCTCCTTTCACAAAAATAAAATGAAATGTTAAAAAGCTTGTATCTCAAGCACACTGTTGCAGTTCTGACTGAGCATCCGTTATGAATTTGTGGCCACCAAATAAATTATTGGACTAGCCACATATATTTTACATTAAATACTAACTCCAGGTGCATCTTGAAGTACAGGAAGCATTTCTGATGTAAAAATCTGAGAGAAATGTCCTTAACCAGTTTATTGGCTTTGTCAGTGCTGAAGTATTTTGATTTTTCTATCAATTCATAATGACATGATGATACCTAAGAAGCTGACAGCCTAGAAATAGTTACATTAACTATAAAGTACTTGGTTTCTAAGCAAGGATAGACCCAGGTTCTATCCCGGGGTCAGGAAGATCCCCTGGAGAAGGAAATGGCAACCCACTCCAGTATTCTTGCCTGGAAAATCCCATGGATGGAGAAGCCTGGCAGGCTACCGTCCATGGGGTCGCAAAAAGTCGGACATGACTGAGTGACTTCACTTTTTTTTCTTTGCAAGAGAGGTGACATTAAATCCTACAATCCTTACTTTCAGGAGTTGAATGTGGCTGGATCTTGCTGAATGCTCTTGGCAGTGTTTTCTATTCTAAAATATTTTTATCTATATTAATATAGATATGAAAAGGTTTTGCAGACTGCAGAAGTACTTCAAAATATACATCTCTGAATGTGCAGAGGTGTTAATATGTGAGAAGTAGTCAATTTCAAAATATCAAAAGCTAAAAGCCTCCATCCACACGCTTTATACATGGGCTTCTGTATGTTTTCACAGCATTTGAAAGCTGCAAAACTTCTTTCAAGAGACAAAGTTTTATTGATATAACTTATAGAAGTAGTAAAAATTAAAGCTGAAGAAAGTGTAGTATCATATATGTTTTTGTTTAGTTGTGGAGTCGTGTCCAACTCTTGTCACACCGTGGGCTATAACCTGCCAGGCTACACTGTTCATGGGATTCTCTAGGCAAGAATACTGGAGTGGGTTGCCATTTCCTTCTCCAGGGGATTTTCTTAACCTAAGGATCAAACCTGATTCTTCTGCATTGGCAGACAGTCTTTTTACTCCTGAGCCACCAGGGAAGCCTGATATTATGTATGGTGCTTTAGTCGCTAGGTTGTGTCTGACTCCTGCAACCCCATGGACTGTAGCCTGCCAGACTCCTCTGTCCATGGGATTCTCCAGGCAAGAATACTGGAGTGGGTTGCCATTTCCTTCTCCAGATATCATGTATACTATTAGATAACTGTCAGACTTTAAAAAAAGGTATTTGGGCTAAATACCTTTTAAAAAGCTATGACCAAACTAGACAGCATATTAAAAAGCAGAGACATTACTTTGCCAACAAAGGTCTGTCTAGTCAAAGCTATGGTTTTTCCAGTAGTCATGTATGAATGTGAGAGTTGGACCATAAAGAAAGCTGAGTGCCAAAGTACTGATGCTTTTGAACTGTGGTGTTGGAGAAGACTCTTGAGAATCCCTTGGACAGCAAGGAGATCCAACCAGTCCATCCTAAAGGAAATCAGTCCTGGATATTCATTGGAAGGACTGATGCTGAAGCTGAAGGTCCAATACTTTGGCCACTTGATGTAATAGAGCCAGCTCTTTGGACAATACCCTGATTCTGGGAAAAATTAAAGGCACGAGGAGAAGGGGACAACAGAGGATGAGATGGTTGAATGGCATCACCGACCTGATGGACATGAGTTTGAGCAAGCTCCAGNGGACTGATGCTGAAGCTGAAGGTCCAATACTTTGGCCACTTGATGTAATAGAGCCAGCTCTTTGGACAATACCCTGATTCTGGGAAAAATTAAAGGCACGAGGAGAAGGGGACAACAGAGGATGAGATGGTTGAATGGCATCACCGACCTGATGGACATGAGTTTGAGCAAGCTCCAGAAGTTGGTGATGGACAGGGGAGCTGGGTGTGCTGCAATCCATGGGGTTGCAAAGAGTCAGACATGACTGAGTGACTAAACTGAACTATTTTTTTAAAGTTTTCCTTTTAATATTCTTTTCTGGAATTTCTTTTATAATTCTATATGATGGTATTTTTATTCCTTATTCCAAATCAGTTTCCTACTTGGCTTATTAGATTTTGAGGATGTTCAAGATAACTAAAATTTTTGAAAAACAGTTGATTTGCAGTATCGTGTTAACATAGGGTGTACAACAAAGTGATTCATATATATATATATATATGTAATTATTTTCCATTATATATTAGGTAACTATTGAATATATATATTCTGGTGGCTCAGTGGTAAAGAATCGGCCTGCAATTCAGAAGACCCAAGTTCGACCCCTGGGTTGGGAAGATCCCCTGGAGAAGGGAATGGCAACCCACTCCAGTATTCTTGCCTAAGAATCACAAGAACAGAGGAGCCTGGTGGGCTACATTCCATGAGATCACAAAAAGTCAGATACAACTTAGCACCTGAAAAACAACAACTAGGTATGTGGGGAAAGTAAAAGAAGAAATATCCTTCTTATAGTCTGTCCACTTTCTTAAAAAATTATGTTTAAGCGTCCTATGTTTATCAATATATTAATAGCAACAGGTTCTAGGTTGATTTATTACAGAAGTGATGTGTTAATCACCTAAAAGAACAAACTCATTCTTTAAGTAGTATGTTTTTAGGTGAAAATTAAACATGCTAATGATAAATTATGGACATAAGACATAAGCTAATTTGAATTATTTGTATACTTCCACACAATAAAATATAGACAATCATCATTAGCTAAGTAAGGATACTCTCTTAGTATTGGAAATGTAAATATATGTGTGACAGCATTAAAAATTTCAAAGAGTGATTAGTCAGATGGGTGCAATTGACAGTGCAGAGTTCAAAAATTGTGAGGAAGGAATGGGCACACAGAGAATTAGCTGCAAGATTTTGTTAAGGAGCCAATTTTAACTTTGCCTGGGGGATGATTAGAATTTAAATAAACACAGATAATGGGAAGAGGGTCCCAGGAAAAAATGTACAGTATAAGGAAAGAAGCAGAAATGAGAAATTCAGACAGGGTGTTTTGTAAAGCAGTTGATTAAGGATTTGGTCCTACTCGAGAATTCAGTCTACCTTGGGAAATGAAATTTGAGTGGTAAGCAGACCTCAGGTTTTAATTTATCCACTTAATGAATACAGTCCTTGAAAGCACTCAAAGTATTTCACTTGTAAAATATTTTAAAACAAGGAAGATTTTGTTTTCTTGGACCTCATGGACTGTAGCCAGCCAGGCTCCTCTGTCCATGGAATTCAACAGGCAAGAATACTGCAGTGGGTAGCCAAGGATTGAATTTGGATCTCCCACATGGCAGGCAGATTCTTTACTGTCTGAGCCACCAGGGAATCCTCTTGAAAAGATTAAATGATTCTAAAATGAAACATTTAATGTTTTCTCTTTTATACCATAAAACTGACAGGTAGAATAACATGAGGTACATACACATAATTTCTTAATGTTTATTGAAACTCTTTTTCGATCAGGAAGATACTGATTTTTATAGTTTAATTTCCCTTCTACCAGTATCCACAGATACATGTAAACTTAAAAAAAATAACTATTATTATACTACTCTGTAATAGATCAATTAGGCTAAGAGGTAAGCACCTTGAATTTTAATTCTGCTTCTCCACTGACTCGTGAAGTAGTTTTCAGCAAACTATGTAACTTTAAGGATGGCATATTGTATGCCCCTCTTTAAAATGGGGTAACTCACAACTAACTTTAACTCTTCAAAATTTTGACAATC
The DNA here is from genome assembly GCA_006410615.1 of Neotragus moschatus. Lineage (NCBI taxonomy): Eukaryota > Metazoa > Chordata > Mammalia > Artiodactyla > Bovidae > Neotragus > Neotragus moschatus. Next base: position 200,542 of record SJYA01002798.1, on the reverse strand, counting down.
TAGTAAATAAATATTTTAAATTATAAGTTGTTTTAAAAAGTAGAAAGTGTTTATAGGTTCAGCTTTAGAGAAATGTTGGATACATTTTACCAAGTAATTTTAATATTCTATTTTTATTTTTTATTTATTTTTTTATTTTTATTTTTTATTTTATTTTATTTATTTATTTTTTTCCATCTCAGGTGTACATGAGTTCCCAATCTTGAACCACCCCCCTCCACCTCCCACTCCACACCAACTCTCTGGATCATCCCCTTGCACCAGTCCCAAGCATCCTGTATCCTGAACCGAGTATAGACCGATGATTCATTTCCCACACGACAGCACACATGTTTCAGTGCCATTCTCCCAA
>SJYA01002798.1:121477-199788 GCA_006410615.1 Neotragus moschatus | reverse complement strand
TTGTCTTTACTCCATTGTATATTCTTACCTCCTTTGTCAAAGATAAGGTGTCCATAGGTGAGTGGATTTATCTCTGGGCTTTCTATTTTGTTCCATTGATCTATATTTCTGTCTTTGTGCCAGTACCAAACTGTTTTGATGACTGTGGCTTTGTAGTAGAGCCTGAAGTCAGGCAGGTTGATTCCTCCAGTTCCATTCTTTTTTCTCAAGATTGCTTTGGCTATTCGAGGTTTTTTGTATTTCCATACAAATCTTGAAATTATTTGTTCTAATTCTGTGAAAAATACTGCTGGTAGCTTGATAGGGATTGCATTGAATCTGTAGATTACTTTGGGAAGAATCAATATTGTGAAAATGAGTATACTTCCCAAAGCAATCTACAGATTTAATATTCTATTTTTAAAATTTATTTTTACTTGAAGCATAACTGCTTTACTTTAATGTTCTATATTAAGCACTTTGGACCAATTTTCAACTGTTAAATCTATGCCTGTAGATACAATGATGAGATCATTCAGTAGGGTTGGAAATGAAATATTTTATCACCCTATTTGCAACAATTTAAAATGTACAAATTTTAATTTAAAATTTCAAGAGTATCAAGAAAAAATAAACCCAGCAAGGTCCATTTGTAAAGCCCCTTCTCCCCACCAATTTTTGTTGTTATTGTTGTTATATATAAGCTTAGACTATAGTTTTAGCTCATAGTTTTAAAAAGTTAAATTGTTCTGAACTTCTCTTATAGAGATATTATGTGTATTTTTTCCATAACTGGAAGTTAATCAAGTTTAATAAGAAAAAGAGAAGATCACTATTTTCTCGCTTAAAAGCAATTTGTTTCATCCAAATTCATCTTTGACTTAAGTTCATCAACATATAAACAAAACACTGATTGTCAATGATTTAATAATTTGACTCCATTGGTAAGAAATGTCAAACCACCACATAGATTAAATTTTTTTCAGAGCAGCTTCTTAGTGGTTTTTTTTTTGGTGTGTGTTTTCTCTTCCTACAATTCTTGGTGGAGTTTAAGATTTTATATGTTTAATGTATTTCTAAGCATTTTATTACTACATTAGTTACCATTTAAAACACCTGCAAAGAGAGTACACATCTGTCTCAGATAAAATAATCATTGCGGAAGAAATAAAGTGCTCAGAGTGAGCTGTTGTTGAGGGTAGGGGGCAGGTACGATCTACCACATTCGTGATTCAGTACTTGATCAAATTTGGTGACAAACCAAAGTTTAGGTGCCTGTGGTGACCAGAGAAGGTAGACTAAAGTTTGCTCAAGCTGCAGTTCAATAGGTAAAAAAAGTATTGGCAATTGTTACTGCCAGGTCAACCCCAGTGAGACATAGTATTATCAGGATGTGGCATTATCAAGCCTTATAATTATTGCCAAGTGCCATCAAGGATTTATGTCAACAAACTGTTATAACTGTTGTTGGGAAGCTGAAACTGTGCAACCACTTGTGAGAAATTTTTCATTATTTTGTTTCAGGTTGCATTACTCATGAATCAACAGTTTTGGCATTAGACATCAAGTCACACCAAAACCCTTGCACATGGAGACCAAAGATATGGAAGTACTGTATAAAGTAGCATAACATAGAAACAATCCCAACACCTCTAAAAATACAGTGGAAAAACAGTGACACAGACATACAACAGGATATTTTAAGTGAATGAGAACAAAATAAACTAAAGCTGCGTGCAGCAACATCGATGAATCTTAGAAACATATTGAGTGAGAAAACAAGTCGCAAAGTACAACATCCAGGATAATTACAGTTTTACAAATATTGGGTTGATCAAAACGTTCATTTGGGTTTCTGTAAGATGTTGCAGAAAAACCCAAATGAACATTTTGGTTAACCCAGTATCAAACAGTGTTTGTTAGTAACCTGTTATAGACATAAGAGAGAAACTGGTGCTTAAAAACCTTAAGAATGACCAACATGAAATGGAATATCATGTTTACTTTGGGGAGAAAGTGGACAGACAGAATATGGGACACACCTGCACACAGGTAGAAACATAAAACTACTGGCAATGCTCCAGCTCTTAAGCCTCTGGCTGGGTTCATGAGTATCCATTTCATTATAGGCTTCATTTATTGCCCAGTCGCCCAGCCATGTACAACTCTGCGGCACCAGGAAGTGCAACATGCCAGGCTTCCCTGTCCTTCACTATCTCCTGGAGTTTGCTCAAACTCAAGTCCATTGAGTCGGTGATGCCATCCAACCATCTCATCCTCTGCTTCCCCCTTCTCCTCCTTCCCTCAATCTATCCCAGCATCAGGATAATTTCCAATGAGTCCACCCTTCACATCAGGTGGCCAAAGTATTGGAGCTTCAGCTTAGGCATCAGTCCTTCCAATGAATATTCAAGATTGATTTCCTTTAGGATTGATGGGTTTGATCTCCTTTGTATGATATCTTTCCTATACTTTCAAACAGTCTAATATCATGTTTAAAAATTTAGATTAAAAAAAATTACCCTAGATTCATTACCACCTAAATGTCATGGGAGGACTTGTATTTATGTATGATTTTAAATAGTAGAAAGAATTTAATTTACTGTGTAATGGTCTTTACTAATCACAATAGTGTGATCACTCACCTAGAGCCAGACATCCTGGAATATGAAGTCAAGTGGGCTTTAGTAAGCATCACTATGAACAAAGCTAGTGGAGGTGATGGAATTCCAGTTGAGCTATTTCAAATCCTCAGTGATGATGCTGTGAAAGTGTTGCACTCTATATGCCAGCAAATGTGGAAAAGTCAGCAGTGGCCACAAGACTGGAAAAGGTCAGTTTTCATTCCAATCCCAAAGAAAGGCAATGCCAAAGAATCCTCAAACTACCACACAGTTGCACTCATCTCACATACTAGCAAAGTAATGCTCAAAATTCTCCAAGCCAGACTTCAATAGTGTGTGAACCATGGACTTCCAGATGTTCAATCTGGATTTAGAAAAGGCAGAGGAACCAGAGATGAAATTGCCAACATCCATTGAATCATACAAAAAGCAAGAGAGTTTCAGAAAAACATCTACTTCTGCTTTATTGACAATGCCAAAGCCTTTGACCTTGTGGATCACAATAAACTGTGGAAAATTCCGAAAGAGATGGGAGTACCAGACCACCTGACCTGCCTCCTGAGAAATCTGTATGCAGGTCAAGAAGCAACAGTTAAAACTGCACATGGAACAACAGACTGGTTCCAAATTGGGAAAGGAGTCATCAAGGCTGTATATTGTCACCCCGCTTATTTAACTTATATGAAGAGTACATCATACAGAATGCCAGACTGGATGAAGCAAAAGCTGAAATCAAGATTTCCAGGAGGAATATCAATAACCTCAGATATGCAGATACCACCACCCTTAGGGCAGAAAGTGAAGGGGAACTCAAGAGCCTCTTGATGAAAACGAAAGAGGAGAGTGAAAAAGCTGACTTAAAATTCTAAATTCAAAAAACTACAATCATGGCATCTGGTCCCATCACTCTATGGCAAATAGATGGAGAAATAACGGAAACAGTGACAAACTTTATTTTTTGGGCTCCAAGATCACTGCAGATGGTAACTGCAGCCGTGAAATTAAAAGACGCTTGCTCCTTGGAAGGAAAGCTATGACCAACCTAGACAGCATATTAAAAAGCAGAGATACTACTTTGCTAACAAAGGTCCATCTAGTCAAGGCTGTGGTTTTTCCAGTAGTCATGTATGGATGTGAGAGTTGGACTATAAAGAAAGCTGAGCACTGAAGAGCTAACGCTTTTGAACTGTGGTGTTAGAGAACTCTTGAGAGTCCCTTGGACTGCAAGGAGATCCAATCAGTCCATCCTAAAGGAGATCAGTCCTGGATGTTCACTGGAAGGACTGATGCTGAAGCTCCAATACTTTGGCCACCTGATGTGAAGAACTGATTCATTGGAAAAGCCCCTGATGCTGGGAAAGATTGAAGGCAGGAGGAGAAAAGGATGACAGAGGATGAGATTGTTGGATGGCATCACCAACTCGATGGACATGAGTCTGAGTAAACTCTGGGAGTTGATGATGGACAAGGAGACCTGGCGTGCTGCAGTCCATGGAGTGGCAAAGAGTCAGACACGACTGAGCAACCGAACTGAGTCTTTACTAAAGGGGAGTCATGTTTATATTTAGGAATTCATTTTTGTTTAAATGATCAGTTTTTGTGTCCTAGGAAAGAGATAGATTGAAATAAGTAATTAAAAAGCTTGCTCTGGGATCTATTCTAAGCTTTGCTTAGATCAGTTGGATTCATTATTTTTGCCTACAAAAATTTTGTTTTGTATTCCTTTACTTGCTGTTGTAGAGTAAGTTGAAATGAAAGCGTTAGTCACCCACAGTTGTATCAGACTCTGCAACTTCATGGAGTGTAGGGGACTTACGTGGGTCCCCTGTGTATGGAATTCTCCAGGCAATAAAACTGCAGTGGGTAACCTTTATCTTCTCCAGCAGATCTTTCCATCCCCGGGATCAAACCCAAGTCTCCTGCCTTCTGGGAAGATTCATTACCATCTGAGCCACTTTGCTGTTGTGGAATAAGCCAAGTAAACATAAGAATATTTCCTCTGGAGAACCAATTATGATATTCAGAGGGGAAGAACACCAGGTGATGCCTGAAGAAGTCACTTTCCTGTGATTATGTCCCACCATTAACAATGGTGATTTCATGAAGCTCTAAGGAGAAAATTGACTTCTAGGATAATTTGATAACTTCTGGAGCATTACCTGAATCTATGTACATGGCGTTAAAATGCTGTGGTTTTCATTGAATTGCTTCATCCTTTAATGTCTGACTTATGACTTCTTTGCCTCCTCGTTGGCATTCTTTACTCGAATATTTGCAGGGATACTTGTGTACGTTTTCAGTGAAAACATAACCCTTGAGTACAATCCCATCAGTGACACAGGGCTGATATAAAGTGCCTCTTTATAGCAATGACATAACATCCACAGGAAATGCTGATCTGGGGAAATATCTTGCCAGCTGTTCTTACAAAGACTAGAACTACTCTCGCAGCTTTATTTCACTTTCTCCATGTGTCTGAAAACTAATAAAAATGTACTAGACAATATCTATAAAATGAAACATCAAATATGACAGCTTTTTAAGGGCTGCATTTTGGGGCTTCCCAGGAGGTGCAGTAATAAAGAATCTGCCTGCCAATTCAGAAAAAACAGGATCCTGACATGGGTTCAATCCCTAGGTCGGGAAGATACCCTGGAGAAGGAAATAGCAATCCACTCCAGTGTTCTTGCCTGAGAAATCCCATGGGCAGGCTACAGTCCATGGGATCTCAAAGAATCGGACATGACTTAATGACTAAGCAACAACAGCATTTATATTTAGCTCTAAAATAATTAAAATATAAACCTTTATTTACTCCTTTTGTAGGCATGAAGACTATAACAAAGGTGCCTTTACATTCGATAATACAGAAATAGTATTTACATGGAAGAAAACGTAAAAATTAAGACATTTTCAGGCATCCATTATCTTCTGTAGTTTGCAGTATGCTTTTGCATATGTTATACAATTTAATATTTATGAATTTACAATAATGCTGTGAATCTATTGTTAACAGTCTGATTTACAAAAGGAAAACGAGATTTACAGAGAGTAATGACCTATAACTAATGGCCAACAGTTATTCACACAATGGAAAAAGAATCATCTGAACTAAGTCTTCCCTGCTAAATCCAGTTAGGAGTCTGCTCTCCATGCCACTGTGGAAGAATGCTAGAATTCGCTTCTGATTAAGGAATTTATAAACTTAAATGTCTTCAGCTTTTTTTTTTTTTTTTTTAATGCTTTAGTTACCATCTGCCCTACCGTGGTAACCACTGGCTAAAGCAGCATTTCTAAATGCTGATATATTTATTTGTAGTTGCTCAGTCGTGTCTCTTTGTGATCCCATGGACTGTAGCCCACCAGGCTCCTCTGTCCACGGAATTCTCCAGGCAAGAATACTGTAGTGGATTGCCATTCCCTTCTCCAGGGATTTTCCTGACCCAGGACTTGAACCCTGGCCTCCCGCATTGCAGGCAGATTCTTTTACCTTTTGAGCCACCAGGGAAGCCCCTTCATTTATGTATGTAGTTTTAATATTAGTAACCAAAATTTGTATATCTTCTTTTTGAACATTGTAAGGCTATCTGTTGCTACATAAAATAATTTTCCAGAATCTCTACTTGGGATTAATTTATATTTCAGTATTATATTAGTATATATTAGTTTATTTTATAGTTTGTATTTTAGTATTTTACATTGTAGTTCACATTTTATTTATAATATTTTATATTTATAGTTAGCATTATTTTAGAATTTATATTATAGTTTATATTTAGTGTATTATATATAGTTTATATTTTACTATTTTACTAGTGTATATTTATAAGACAAGATGACTTCTGCAAAGACAAACTTAAATGCCTTTAATAGCTCTCTTTCCTCTTCATCAGAAAGCAGCGCTAATACTATACAGCTTTGAATTTAGAACTGGAAAAGTCACCTGTTTGTAAAGCAAATATTGCTTTAGAAACATTCTTAAAGCTCATTCTGATTCTTCATTTAGTATTATTTTTTAACTTTTTGTTTTATATTGGGGGATAGCTGATTAATAGTGTTGTGACAGTTTCAGGTGCATAGCAAAGCGTGTTGCTTCTTTATAAACTGTTTAAAGTCAACTTTTAAAAAAAGATTTTTCTTATTAGGTGTATTCTAGATAGTCACACAAAAGTGTACTTCATTTTAGAAAAGCATACTACTTAAAAATCTGTATACTTTTGGAAGATTGCGTAGGGGGGCAGAGAAGTGATTACTTTGCATTTTAAAGCACATATAGGAAAGTCAATGGAATACATCAGTAAATTGTGTTGTTTAGTCACTAAGTCATGTCCGACTCTATGCAACCTCATGGACTGTAGCTCACCAGGCTTCTCTGTCCATGGGATTTCCCAGGCAAGAATACTGGAGTGAGTTGTCGTTTCCATCTGTTGATGGAATTCTCCAGGCAAGAACACTGGAGTGGGAAACCATACTCTTCTCTAGGCATATCTTCTCCTTGGATCTTCCCGACCCAGGGATCAAACCCAGGTCTCCTGCATTGCACACAGATTCTTTATCTGCCAGGAGGGAAGCCCTGTATTACACATTATCAGTTACCAATTCATTTTCTACAATAGTGTCTTCCCAAGTGGTGCTAGTGGTAAAGAGTCCACCTTCTAAAATGCAGAAGACACAAAAGACTCAAGTTTCAGTCCCTGGGTTTGGGGAAATCCCCTGGAGTAGGGAATGGGGGGCAACTCACTCCAGTATTCTTGCCTGGAAAATTCCATAGACAGAGGAGCTTGGCGACAGACCGTGGAGGCTGCAAAGAGTGCAAGACGACTGAACACACACATAAGTTTCATGCAGTGAATATATGGGTTCCAGTTGGCTACTTATGTAGGAAATTGATTCTTTCTTTCATGTCTCTACCCCCAACCTTCTATATTTGAATATAATAAATAATACAAATTTTATTTAACCATTTTATAAGTTGGTGGGGGGGCAATTTTTACCTTTTTACTTAAATGGAAAATGTTCTTATGAATTTCGCTGAATTCCTAAAACATCTTGGGAGTGACATGTTAATGAAGTTGCCGGGTCCTTTAGTGATGAATATTGCCACTGCCCTGAATCTTGGCAGAAGAGCCTGATTTTGGATGTTTCTCCTTGACACTGACCCTCACCTGCCTCTCATCACAGGAGCACAAGGCCATATTTTCCATTAGTGGAGAAAAACATGATGACGCATCATTTTCCTTTTTTGAACTTCACCTCACTGCACTAAGCCCCCAAACAAATACTCCATTGCCTTTTAAGAGTGAAAGATTTTTGTCTAAGTTTGAAATATTAGAAAACAAATGAATTACTACCTAACTGATATTCTAAAACAAATGTATTTTTCTGTTAACTCAAAAGGGATGTGTTAAATGCATTGCCACACATAGAAATAAATGCAAATTTGGATTTTCTCAAAAGAGCTTTCAAAGTATGAGAGGATTATTTTTCATACAGAATTGTTTGTGTACAAGACAATTCATGTGAATGTGGAAATAATGATGTTTATATTTTCAAACAGATAAAAATGGGGTGAGAAAATTTTCAGTTATTGAACATTCACACTTTGGTATTAAGACAAATATTAATTTCTTTAAAATGAATTTACAACAATATTGTTTACATAATACTTTCTTAGTATGTGATTAAATTTATATGAATTTTTAGGATAGCATTTATTGTTAAAAGTTAGAATGTATCTATCAAGCTGTTCTGCCAACAAAATTGAATTCTAAATAGGAGGCTTTGAAATTCATCTTATACTTGATCGTTCTACAAATGTTGTTACATGTATACACATATAAGAACTGCATTTTTGAAGAAATATTATAGTTTAAGTTCTCAAAAAGGGTACAATTTGATATCAACTAACATACCTTTTTATAGATTTTAGTAGTGTTTTACCTGATTTTATACATGTGCCCTCTGTGGGACTCTAAGCTTATTTTTAAGTTTCATAAGATGTAGGACCTCTGAACATTTTACTGCAAACATTATTTTTGTATATTGAATATATGTTGTACAAAAATTTTTTTCACTAGATGATTCTGCTATAGTATCTTGAAGAATTTGCTTTTGCTTTCCCAAAGAGCAGCCATAAATATTATTTTGAAGTGATATTCTAAATCATTTCTAAAACTCTCATATTTCCTAATGTATTCCAGAATGTATCCCATCCTAAGGTTTGTTTTACTTTAGTTTCTTTTAAGTATTTTGAGGTAATTTGTTTCCTTGGTTTTGTGATGTAGTTTTGAAAAGCAAACATAGCTTTGTTCCGTTTACCCTCTGGAATCTCCTTAGATTTAGCTCTGAACTCTACAAGGCGCAGGTACTCAGGCACTCAGTTGTGCCCAACTCTTTGTGACTTCATGGACTGTAGCCCATGAGGCTCCTCTATCCACAGAATTTTTCAGGCAAGAATATTGGAGTGGGTTGCCATTTCCTACTCCAGGGGATCTTCTGGACCCTGGGATCGAACCTGAGTCTTGTGTCTCCTGCACTGGCAGCTAGATTCTTGACTATTTGAGCCACCTGGGAAGCTGAACTCTACAAAGGCAACTTAAAAATCCATGTCTTCGGTCTCTCACGCTTTCTCTCTCATAACCTCAAGTTATCCAAGAAGTGAATGTCCTTCCATGACTCACTAACACCTCAATACACAATCTATTCCTTATTTCTATCTCCATACAAAACATGCTTTTCAATGACAGTCATACTCTATTTCAGACTCAAAATATTTTAGTTATTATAACATCCTTTTATACCATTGCCTATCTGCAGAAATTGATTGGATTTGTATTGATTTACTGATTGTGATTTTGTCCATCTTCTAGTCAGTCTATCCACATTTTCCAATCAGTGTTCAATAATTATATACTGGCCACGTACGTTTAGGTCCTGGATTAGGCCTGGAATATGTTGATCATAATAGTAAATCCAATGAAGTCGTTGCTTTCATGGAGCTTAGAGTCAAATAGAGAAGTGCAGTTCAAATCCTGTTCTTGTATTCCTTACACGTCAGGGGTCCATCATCTAAATTTTCTTTATGTTTGCATCAGTAATTCAAGCCCATCTCTGGTGGCAAGATCGAGGTTTGCTTTTGATGATTCCTACACACTGGCTCCAGCAGTTGTTTTTAGTAATTTTCCTCTAATCAAAAACATTTATTTATTTATTTTAAGCAGTTTCATTATTTCTGGCTACATGCAGGCCTTCTCTAGTTGCAGAACACAGGCTTCTCATAGTGCTGGCCTCTTTCATTGCGAAGCACGGGTTTCAGTAGTTGTGGCACACGGGATTAGTTGCTCCTCGATTTGCGGGATTTTCCCGGACCAGGGATCGAACCCGTGTCGCCTGCATTCGCAGTCGAATTCTTAACCACTGGGCCACTAGGGCAGTCCTCAAAGGCATTATATGGCTCTCTATTTCCTACCCTGCCAACATATCCAAAGTATCCTTTCTATTTTTAAAGACATTGTTTCCTCAACTCACTGCTGTAGTCTTGTGTCCTTATATTCATTTGTTACTTTTTTTTTTTTTTTTTGGTACATATCCATATATCAGGTGCTAGTGTGGGGACTGGTGGTATTTTCTCAGGGACTTTCCAGTTCATCTGGGGAAAAGATCTGTAAGCCCATAGGCCCGGTCAGTGAGAGATTGGTTGTGCTTGTAAAATCTGGAGTGCTGTGACTTCAATAAGTCAGGAGGTTATGGAAAGCACCCAGGAGGTGAGACGTTGTAAACACAGAGAAAATAGGTACTAGTCTTACATACTAGAGAGGTTTGAGGGAGGAAGAGTTGTAGGCTGGGAAGGGGTGATTTAAGAGAGTGAGGGAGAGAGACTCTGAGTTAATCTCACATCATATATAATCAAGCAAGTCAAACATCAACACTTTTTGTTAAGAACCTCAAATAATACAGACTAAACAAAAGTTAACCCTTGATAATACCCTTCATTCTGTTCTCTTTTCAGAAGCAGTTGACCACGATTTTCAGTTTGTTTTGCATCTTTTCAGACTTTTTCTCTATCTAAACAAAAAACGCATCTCACTGTTTTACCTGGGTTTTTCTTTTACTAGTAAATTAGAATTTTTATCTCTGGAAGTTGAACAAGTTGTTAGTCTCATAGTCATGTCCGACTCTTTGCAACCCCATGGACTGTAGCCACCAGACTCCTCTGTCCATGGGACTCTCCAGGCAAGAATACTGGAGTGGGTTGCCATGCCCTCCTCCAGGGGATCTTCCCGATTCAGGGATTAAACCCTGGTCTCCTGTATTGCAGGTGGATTCTTTGCCATCTGATCCACTGGGTTTTCTGCAGGCATGAATCAACCCTTCTTGTTTTTCCTTCCTTGAGAATTAGCTTTTGTCCTTTGTCAGGTATTGCAATGCTGACTCATGACTGGAGAGAAGACTAAAGTTAATGGAGACAGATAATGTGTATATGGAAACGTGATACATCATAAAATTGACAAGTCGATTCATGTGGGGACAAGCAAGGATTCTTCAGGAGATGGTGTGGAGAAAAACATGTCATATAGTATGTGAAGATAAACCAGATTTATTGTGGACTTTACTATGAACAGCAGAACCATAATGTTATAAAAAGCTAGTTGAATATGTTCATGACTTCGTCATGAGGAAATTCTGAAAACTCTAAAGCAAAAATCACAGGAAAAACATGTTCTTTTTGTAGGAATAAAAATGAAAGATTTCTGTAGGATGAAACTTCAGTGAAAGGTAAAACACATCCACACATTGGGACTAGATATTTGCAGTTTTAAAGTCAGGAAGAAAAAGTGTCTATAGACTATATAGGGAATTCTTTTTAGCCAGATAAAAAGATATAGAATATGTTTATTAAAAATAGGCAATAATATATCCTATATATATAAATGATCACCTTTAAATATTAACATAAAGGTATATTTCTTATTACTGCATGTTAATTAATAAGTGTATTTCCTGCCCACCATAACATCATTTATATCTTCCTGTTTTCTGTCTCCATTTGTTCTCTGTTGCTCTCCATCATCAGTCATCTCGGATTCTACTTAGAGAATATTTTTTTAATAATAATAAAAAATAGCAGCTGTGGCAGTAACATCTAACCACTGTATTTGGAGATACAAACTCTCTCATACACGTGCTTATTTTAGTAAATCTTCTGCTTTTTCTGGATAAATTCCATAGATGGTATCATCCAGAGTGGTACAGTCTAAGTACCTATGAAGGTTTTTCTTTTTCTACCTGAGAGCTGAATGATTGCTCCAAGAAGGTTCAGATGTTGCTGATGACTCTCAGACCCTGAACACCAGATATGTTGTGGCAGAGATGTCAAATCTGAAACATGGAAGGTTCTTTCAGAACAGGAAGTGATGTCTGTCCTTAGTTATGGAAAGCTTCTATCTCCATTGCTTCACGTGTTATATAACCACCAATGTTTCTTCTTTTGGAAATTCAATTAAGTAGATATTTAAAGTTATTAATATGCCCTCTGTTTCTTTTAAATCTCACCTTATGCTTTCTTTCTACAACTGTCATTTTCAGGACATCCTAGGGGAGTTCCTTGGCTTGATATTTTAGCTAACAAGTGTACTCTTCAGCTGTAGCTTTTTGCTATTCAGCTCATCTATTGTATTATTTTAAACTCCATGACCAAATCCAAGTTTCCAGAATCTCAGGTTAACATTTTGATTGATACAAATTTCTCTTGCATCTTTCTGAGGTGATTAATGATAATCTAAATTTTTCTGCTTTTAACTACATTTCTTTGAGTGGAATACTTTGTGTTTAATGTGGTGCTTCTTTTACATAATTTGGCTTTTTACTGATTATTGAATCAGTAAAATTTTTGAATTCAGTAAAGTGAATCAATTGTGAATTTAGTTTTTGTTTTAAGATTTCCAGTTTCATCCTTGTCTTAATCAGCTCTGGCTGCCGTAACAAAATGCCATAGACTGGGCAATTCGAATTGCAGACATCAGTTTCTCATCACCCTGGAGACTGGAAGTCTCAGATCAGGGTGCCAATGTGATTGGGGTCTGGTGAGGACTCTTTCCTCTGGCTTGAAGACTGCAGCCTCCTCATGTCTTCATGTGACCTTTCCTCTGTGCCTGGGCTCAGGGCAGGGGGAGAGATCTTCCTCTTTTTATGCAGCCACCAATCCCATCATGAGGCCTCACTCTGACTTCATTTAAGCCTAAAAATACCATTGCATTAGGGGTTAAGGTGTCTACATATGAGTTTGGGAGGGAAGGGTACACAAACATTCAGTTCATAATAATCTTTTGTGGGTGAAATTATCAATAACAAAGGGCTTCCCTGGGGGTTCAGAGGTAAAGTATCCGCCTGCCAATGCAGGAGATGTAGGTTCAATCCCTGGGTTGGAAGGATCCCCTGGAGAAGGAAATGGCTATCCACTCCAATGTTCTTGCCTGGAGAATCCCATGGACAGAGGAGTATAGGGCTACAAAATAATCAGACCTGACTTAGCAACTAAACAATAACAAAACCATATGCATATATAATACAATCTATTTAATTCACCATTTAAAGTCCAATTGTATAGAAACTCACCTTAACTTTCCTGTATGACTATCCATTTATAGCAGAACTCTCTGAATGTTTTCTCTATAAACCTTGAGCACCTCATTGGACAGTTATAATTTTTGCTTCAACTGTCAGATGTAATCTAGGAAACTCAGAAGGAGACAGAAAGTCTATGATACTTACTCACATTTCCCCCTTTCTTTGCTTTCTTCTATCTTCATGTTCTAAGACTTATTTTTTAAATTATTTTCTTTCTTTTCAGAGAACTTTTGTTCGCCTTCTTTTAGCATAGGTCTACTGCACACAAATTCTTTTATCTGAGAATTTTTTCATCATTCCTGAAGGATAATTTTGCTTAAAATAGATTTCTAGACTGACAAATCTTTTTTTTTTTTTTTTTTTAATCCTCAGCACTTGAAAAATGTCGAGCCTTGTTCTATCTGTTTACTGGTTTCTTCTGAGAAATCTGCTGTCATGTATATGGTTTTCCCCCAGTAAACAAGGGGTTATTTAGTGTGGCTGCTGCTAAGATTTTCTCTGTCTTTACTCTTCAGAAGTTTCACCATGATGTGTCTTGGCATGAATTACCTTGACTTTATCTTGTTTGGTCTTTGCTCACCTTCTTGAGTCTCTAAGTTTATAACTGTTGCCATTACTCCTTTTAGTGATTTTTCAGCCTCAATCTCTTTCTCCTCTTATCTAGGCCTCCAATGATAACAAATATTAGACCTTCCATGTTCATCTCACAAGTTTTAGAGGCTCTGTTCATTTCTTTCCAGTCTGTTTTCTCTCTGTTGTTCATTGGGTAATTTCTGTTGTTCCATCTTCAAATGCAGTAATTTTCCACCTCTTTCCCCTGTATTCTGTCATCAAGCCCATCCACTGATTTTTAATTTTATTTATTATACATTTCACTTTACAGTTCTATTAGATTATTTTTCATATTTTTATTTCTTTATTGAGAGTTTCTAGTTTTTTTTTTTCCATTTGTTTCAACTGTACGTAATGGCTTGTTGAAATATTTTTATGGTGGTATCTAAAAACCCTTGTCAGAAAATTCTGTTTGTCATCCCAGTACCAATGTCTGTTAGTGATCTTTTCTCATTGAAGTTGAGATTTCCAAGTTCTTGGGAAGGATGGGTGATTTTCCTTTTATTGAAATCTGAATGTTTGAGGCATGTTACAAGACTCTGGATCTCAATTTAAACTTGTTTTATCTGGCTTTGTCTATCACTACCTCAGGAGGTAGGGGGTATACCATCTGGGTACTTCCAAGTTTGGGTGAAAGTCCAGTTTCCCCATTCAGCTCCTGTTATCACATGGGATTGAGATAGGTTTCTCATTACTGCAAATCAGGGGTAGAAATTCAGGCTTCCCACAAGGCCTCTTCTGTTAGCATCCACTGATGAGTGGAGGGTTTCATTTTCACCACATACCTTGTGGTTCCCATTGACACTTGGGTGTGGTTTTACACTAGTTGATGGGCTTTCCCAGGTGAGGCTAGTGGTGAAGAACCCTCCTGCCAATGCACGAGATGAAGCAGACAACGGGTTAGACCCCTGGGTCAGGAAGATTCCCTGGTGTAGAAAGTGGCAACCCACTCCAGTATTCTTGCCTGGAAAATTCCATGAACTGAGGAGCCTGGCAAACTACAGTCCACAGGGCTGCAAAGAGTCAGACACAACTGAGCGCCCACCCCACCCCCCACCTACCACCACACACATAGGTACCTTGTGGTCTCCATTGACACTTTGATATTTCATACTGTTTGACGCTTTCCTGTGGTTCTTGGATCCTCTGTTGTTTTCCCACTTTTATTTTTAATCTTACTGTTTCAGTCCAGTTGATTTCTAATGACCTGTCTTCAGTGTCATGATTCTTTCCATAGTTCCAACAACTCGGTCACACCTAGCTGAGTCTCATTCTCATGAGTGCTTTCTCTCTCCAGACTGCGTTTTTAGCCATTCTATGTAAATCAGTCTTTTGTTGAATTATGGACAAGTTGTGTGGCACAATAAATACATACATCCTTGTTTTTCCTATGTCTGGAGATGAGGAATCCCTTCCTTTGGTTAGTCCTACAGAGTGTGTTCTTGCCTGGAGAATCCCATGAACAGAGAAACCTGGTGGGCTCTAGTCCATGCGGTTGCAAAGAGTCGCACACAAGTGAGTGCACACACACACACACACACACACAGTGCGTTATATTAATCTGGTTCTGATTTGAGGCGTTTTGGGTGCTGGTTAATATGTCAGAAGGTTCTTCTCAATATCTAATCAACCCTTGACTTTGGTCCATCCCTCTGAACTGCTCCCCAGAGAAAATCATCTTTCAGCTCTCACTGCTGTGTCTGACTGTTATTTTGTTATGTGTGGTCTTGAGGAATGGGAGGGTAACGTTCTGATTGAACCTCAGTCTCAGGCAGACCCTGAGAATTTGATATGAGGGAAGTGACTTTTGCTAGGGTCCCTGTCATTTCTCCAAACACAAGAGTCATGTGTATTCCTACCTCTCCCTCAGCAGAGATTTATATTTTATTGTTTTTTCCCCAATTCTCTATCAGCAGCCATTAGCTATAAAAAGTCAATTCCTATTATTTTGTTCATAACTACACAGGCCTTGGTACACAGTAGCTGCCTAAATATTTGTTAACCCAGTAAATAAGGGGCGTGTGTGTGTGTGTGTCTTTTCTATGTGTGTGTCTGTGTGTGTGTGTGTGTGTGTGTATGTGGTGATCTCACATAGAATGTGAGATCTTTGTTCACTGTGCAGGGGGCCAGCCCCCTGCATTGGAAGCACAGAGTCGTAGCCACTGAACCGCCAGGGTAGTCCCATCAGTACCTCTTAATTACCATAGTATATATAGTGATAAATTGTGTGCCACAAATTCATTTTGTGGGTGTTATTTTTCAGGGTCTTATTTTTTTCCATATATATAGGTTGACAAAAACTATTCTTAGTACTTTAGTTAGAATTTTTCTTTTGCATTATCAATTTGTATAACAAGACTTTTTTTTGCTGAATGATCTTTTTCATCTATCAGTGTGAGAAATATATAATCATCAAAAATATTAGTACCCCCCCATCCATGGGTATAAAAATTATATAATTCAACAAGAATAAAAATATTTTATAACTTACATATACATATTTATTCTGGTAAGAGGAAATTATCTAGCCTTGAAATATAATTTCATTACTTTTCAGCAAATCTTATACCATGTAAATCCATCAGCCCTGGCTATTTTCCTTATTGAATTTGAGAACGAGAAATTTAGGTTCCTTTTAAGCTGTCAGGATGAGAGACTTTCATAAAATATATTAGCAAATGAGAAGTACTTAGCATATTTATTGCTATGGTAATCATAGTCTGACTGTATTTCAACAACAAACAGATACAGTATTAGCAGTAAATCTTTAAAGAGCACTTATTTCTTTATCTTTCAAGTTCTTTGGATATCCCATTTCTTACGAGAAGAATATAGCTAGGGGTTTATTTTTAGATTAAATAAATCAAAACATAAGGAACAAGAGCTTCTATAAATTAGAAGTAGTATACATATTCATGCTTTTATATCTTACATATTTTTCTTTTAAAAATATTTTTTCATACCTTGTTAAAAAAACAACTGATGCTTCTGTTTCACACCAAACTTGGGAAGATAATGTGCTTAGATTCTTATGTGTTATTCTTTAAAAATATGTACATATAGGCTTCATCTTTCAAATTGTGTTCTTTGTTTTTTCTGCTGGTTTCTAATCCTTTCTTTCCTGTAAAATTTCAGTGTTCCCTTGGAAATGTTTAACTCGTTTCCTCATCTGTAAAATTGTGTTGTTAATAGTACCAGGATTCTTTCTTGAGAATTAGATGATTTCCCATTTGTATTTAGCATAGAGTAGCTTCTAGCACATAGTGATTAATCTCATTGATGTTAATATCTTCTGAAGGCAATATACTTCCTTTTTAAAATTATTCAATATGAAATACTTCAATAAGCTAAATACAACATGTGTGGAATTTGTAATGATTTTGGTAGTAGGTACCTAGGATAATCCTTGCATCTTAAAGGTGCAATATGAAAAATGTTATGTATGAGTCTCAAAATTTGACTCAAGAAGGATGTAAACTAAATGTGATTTTAGTGTGCAGCAAAATATGTATGTAAATCTAAACACAGATATTACAATCAAGGAAGCAATATTCAAGAAAAACAAGGTGGAATAAGTACCTGGAATATAAAAACATTACTTCTAAAAAGAACACTGTAGGAATAGTAATGTCATATGAAAATCTCTTTTATTAAAATTTTTTTTCTGATGAGTTTCTAATCAAATTCATTCTGATTAGCTCCAATTTTTCCATACTTCTTTTTGTTACTGGTAGATGGACCTAAAGTGTATTTGCAAAAGTATCTTCAAATTATATAATTATAGTGTTTTCAAATTACTTATTTCTAAGTTATTAGAATTGCTTCTTCATCTGACTGTTACTGTAAGAAACTGGTTATCATTCATTATTGCTTCTCAGCTAACATTCAGTTCTACTTGCTTACAATTTTTCTTTCATGTCTTCATCCATTTGTCTCTCTGTCCTTCCCAGCAATTATCTAGTGAAGTTAAATTCACGTGTAAATACACACAAATACTTCCATAGGAAAAAAGTCAATACTTTGAAGTTTGACCCTGCCAATTATTAAAATATAGGATCACTTTCTGTAAAAAGTTTTTTCTTCTCTCTTTCCCTCTCCCCTTTTGTTCTATCCCCTTCAATACACTGTCTCCAACAAATATATCTGAAAAAATTAATGCCAATACCCAAGACCAAGATAAGTCAACATGCAGGTGATGCTTTCTTTCGTCACAGAACAAAGTCGTTAGAATGGTGACTAGAAAGGTGAATATTTGAAAACATAGCCACATTTTGGAATAGTATTTTAAATTCTTTCTTCAAAGACAGTGTTGGAATTTGGGATCTGGACCGTTTATCCTTAGTTCATGTTTCCATGTAAGTTTCCATAGTCACAGAAGTGGAGAAAGACATCTCATGGTAATTTCTGGCAGCAGGACAGAGGCACGCACAGGTCCCTGCCTCCCTTCCCCTGGTCTGCCTGCCATCACAGCCCCTGTCCTGACCGCTCAGCTGAGCCATAAAGGAACATGTCTTTACACTTCCTAGTTCAAGGGAAAACTGTGGTCTTTTATTCCCACATATCTTAGGAATTCTGTTGTCATCCTGCAACTAAATCAGCTTCCCTAACAGAGTTCTCAAACGTTTTGATTTCCGTTTGTCCAAACTTGCTGTGAACTACTGAGAAAGGTTTGTTATCCCTTACCTAATGAGCCTCTTGGGAAGCCCTATACCTCTTAAAAATCCCATTAACCCAATAGGTGCTAATACTTTAAACAAACTTGTCAATAGATTTCACTAAATTGATCTTTGGTTCAGAAATATGCATGAAAAGACATTTGATATTAGTGGTATAATACATATTATAGTAAGTTGAACTTAATGCTAGTAACAAAAATTTTGGGATTCTATATTGATCATATTCATATTTAAGTGAAAAAATATTGACACTGAATTTTGCTCTTTTTGAAAGTACTATCTCTTTACTTTGTATAGTTTTCTTAGCTCTTTGAACAAAAGTATTGTCTCTTTGCTTAAAGGTTAAGGAGAACTTCTAAAAGATCTCCTATAATAAAGGAAAAGGAACATATATTTGCAATCTCATGTAGGACTTTTATGAATTCCTTAGTCATGGACTGTGTTGATTTTAAAAAAGGATTTCATATACAAGCAGTAGATTTCTAGTGTTCTTTTAGTGAGATTTGCATAGTAGGTAGTCTGGTAATGGGTTTCCCTGGTGACTCAGCAGTAAAGAATCCGCCTACCAAAGCAGAAGACCTGGTTCCATCCCTGGGTTGGGAAGATCCCCTGGAGAAGGAAATGGCAACCCACTCTGGTATTCTTACCTGAGAAATCCCATGGACAGAGGAGCCTGGCAGACTACAGTCCATGGGGTCGCAAAAGAGTCTGATCCAATTTAGCGACTGAGCATACAACCATTTATATATTTCTCCGAGTCATATTTGATCTTTATCTTCCAGTTTGCTTTGTATCCAGAATTAGACATGGTCTTAATAAATAATATATTTCTTTGACCCAGCCACGAAATATTATAGTAAATCGCTTTTATCTTAGCAATAGTTTTAATACTGCAGGATGTAGTTGACTGGGATTAACCAGTCTCAGAGCTGGCTTGTTTATTCAATAAGAAAACAACATAAAGGTGAGCAACCAAAAGCAAGATATCCAATATCAGTCCAGGAGGCTTAAAACTGGTTTTAGTTACACTTCTTAATATAACACATTCTTAAAACATTTTGCAACTATTATTTCACAAGTCCTTACATTGCTAGTTCTTACAAATATATAACATTTAAGTTTCTTTCAGCCCTTTTATTTTTGCAAAAGTAGCATTTTCCCCCCTACAGAGGTTGAAACTAAAACTGAAGCTGCTCAGTCGTGTCTGACTCTTTGCAACCCCAGGGACTGTAGCCTACCAAGCTCTTCAGTCCATGGAATTTTCCAGGCAAGAGTACTGGAGTGGGTTGCCATTTTCTTCTCCAGGGGATCTTCTCAACCCAGGGATCGAACCCGGGTCTCCTGCACTGCAGGCAGACGCTTTTACCATCTGAGCCACCAAAAAAAAAAAAAAGAAACAAAAAACCTTCAAAATCATGACAAAGATGCCTACTGTTTTGGAACTAGTTTTTAAATGCTAACGATTTTTTTTTTTCCTAACACAAAATAGTCGCAGATTTGCTTTTTGCTGTTTTGCAAAATCCAGAAACATTGAATCCACTGCATCTTTAACTTCTGCTGCTGCTAAGTCGCTTCAGTCGTGTCCAACTCTGTGTGACCCCAGAGACAGCAGCCCAGCAGGCTCCCCCGTCCCTGAGATTCTCCAGGCAAGAACACTGGAGTGGGTTGCCATTTCCTTCTCCAACTTCTACAACACCCAATCTTTGCAAGGTCTGAGCCACTCTATATAAAAGGTACAAAAAAAACTCAAGCTTATTACAAGGAACCAACTCTGAATCACTGCTGACTTTACAAATTTTATCATCATTTATGTTGTCCATTTGATTTATATTTAACGATTTTATTAATAAAATTTAAAATAAAATTCAACTACTGAATACTATTTTTTAAAAAAAGAAAATATCAAAGTTGTTGATCTGAAATAAACAGATATTTTTCCAGAAATCACTATTAAAAGTAAAATTTAGCAGAAATCATTTAAAACATTTAGATAGGCTTTTTTAATAGACTTTAATAGACTATATATAATCTGTCAAAATTACCTCCTTCACCCCTACGCTATGTTGAAAAGCATTGTGCTAAAAGCCATGAGAAATTTAAAGGTTTATAAGGCATCACAATCCCTCCAGGGATATACAAATTAATTGTGAATTTAAAACATGTCATGGTGGAAAGATTACAAGAAGCAATGCCCCAAAAGTACAATGGGAAGTATAAGCATCTATCCAAGGCACCAATGCCAACTCTATTTATACTTTTATACTGAGATTAATCTTTCATGATTAATTAATGCTGGGAATTTTGAACGCCCCTGTCTTCTTATAGCTAAAGTTTGTAGTTACTATTTTCTCATGAGCATTCCATAAGTCAAAGGAAAGCAGAAGTTTGATTATGAAATACTTCATTTATTACTTGTGTCTTAAAAAAAAAACAATAATAAGATTATAGAGCAATTCATTGTATATCCACCTAGTTCTTAATTGCTCAGTCATGTCCGACTCCGACTCCTTGCAACCCCAAGGACTCTAGCCTACCAGGTTCCTTTGCCCATGGGATTTTATAGGCAAGAACACTGGAGTGAGTTGCCATTTCCTCCTGAGGGGATCTTGCGGACCTAGGGGTCAAACCTGTGCTTCAGGCATTTCCTGCATCGGCAGGCAAATTGTTTACCACTGAGTTTCCTGGAAAGCTTTATGCATCTGGACTGTCACCAAATGTTGGAGGAGGGAAGCGGATACCTACTGTACAATTTATGATAATGTTTGGGAATTCTCTGAATTAATTTTTCTAATTTAATCTCTGAACAGTTATTATCATAGATGTAGTCAAACTGATTCTGAGTCTTTTGAAGTGTATCATTGGGATATTTTGGATATTTTTGTCTTGTGGAGAGGATGCTAACATGATAAATTAAGGCTATGAACTCCAGGTCTGTTTCCAAGTTCATGTTTGTGGTTTGAGAATATTTTCTGAGGTTGATGGGCTTTCTGTGAACCATCATTGTTACCGCATAATATGATTTCATAAGCAGTTGCCTAGAAACTTTGCACTCACTTGTCTTTGGCCATTATACAAATGATTTCTTTCATTCAGTAATTCAATAACCCTTTACCTCTTATGTACAGAGGAAAAGCACATCTCATCTCCTAAAGTGGCCCATTCAAAAAAAAAAAAAAAAATCCCTCCATGAATCTGTGTAGACTAACTCGATGGGACCTCAGTTCTTCAAACTTTTTCATAATCAATATTTTTTTCTTTTCTTCTCTGGGATATGATTGATCAGTAGAAATCCAGATAGCTTTCAGAGAAGTTTGCTCTGAAGAGACACTGCCCATAAAAAAATTGCCTTTTCTTAAAAGACATTTTTTCCTTCATTGCTAAATGGCATACATTTTATAAAGTATAAAAGTATAAAATATTTTCTCTTTAGGTTTGGTTTAGCTTTAAAATAATTGATTTTGGATTCCTATTTCTTTGCACATAATCTATACAAAAACAGCCAACTCTTTTACTAATGAAACTTAATATTGTACTGAAAATCTAACACATTTTTACAAATCTTAAGTGTCAGCATTAAAAAATTATTGTGTTCCCAGAATAGTAATCTGTTATTTTTAAACAAGTCTTAAATTTTCTTGTTTTGATAACAAAAATGTGAATTCATGTAGAAATTTTTCAAAAATACAGAAAATATTGCAAACATTAATTAAAGGGAATATTTTATAAAATCATTGCATTTTCTTCTGAAATTATAATTTTAAAATGATTTATAATGGATGCCTAGTGTACATATGCCATGCTGTGCTGTGCTGAGTTGCTCAGTTGTGTCCAACTCTTTGCAACCTTATGGACTGTAGCCCACCAGGCTCCTCTGTCCATGGGATTCTCTAGGCAAGAGTACTGGAGTGGGTTGCCATGCCCTTCTCCAGGGGATCTTCCCAACCCAGGGATCAAACCCAGGTCTGCCCCATTGCAGGTGAATTCTTTACCATATTGAGCCACTAGGGGAAGCCCCTTGGTGTGCATAGAGTAATGCATTTAACTAATGCTCAATAAGTGATATTAATATTTAGGTTCTCTTTAGCATATACCTGATTGTTACTTTTTCCATCACTGAATGAAAAGTTGGACCCATTTTAGTTATATTTGCATTGCCAAATTGTCACTTGGAAAGTATTAATTTACTCTCATTAGCAACAGACAACTAACATAAATCTTGTGACTAGACATATTTCTGGTTTTCTCCTTTCTTTAAACTCATCTGTCTGTTTTTGTCATAATACCACTTGGTTTTAATACTGTGACTTCACTACATTTTAACTCATAGTGAGGATGGCGGTGTATTTCTCTTTCAATTTTCTTGGTTCTTTTCTCAACTCATATTAGCACCTAATTTTTCAAAGTATCCTTCTGTGTTTCTAAAGAAAATCCCATAACGATCCCCTTGATATGGTTGACATTAAGTTAGTAAATTAATTTAGAGTTTGGATGTTGTTGTTCAGTCATGTCCAACTCTTTACACTGCCATGGACGGCAGCACACCAGACTTCCCTGTCCTTCACCATCTCCCTGACTTTGCTCAAACTCATGTCCATTGAGTCGGTGATGCTCTCTAACATCTCATCCTCTGTTACCCACTTCGCCTGCCCTCAATCTTTTCTACTGTCAGGGTCTTTTCCAGTGAGTCAGCTCTTCACATCAGGTGGCCAAAGTATTGGAGCTTCAGTTTCAGTATCAGTCCTTCCAATGAATATTCAGTGTTGACTTCCTTTAGGATTGACTGGTTTAGTAAATTTGTAAATTTGGAGATTGTCTGTACACATCATTAATAACTGTTTACATTATTCATGTCTTTTTTTCCCCCTTTAGAGAAGATTCTTTTTTTATAAACTATGAATTTCCTATTCAATTTATTCTTAGGTATTTTATACCTTTTTGGCTTATGTTAATTGTATCTTCTTTTAATTATAGTTCCTCTCAGGTCAGTTCCAGATCACAAGAAATGGTATGGTTTGTATATATTTTTCTAACATAAAATCAGATTGAGCCTAATGTGTTTTCATGTTGTTCAGTTTATAATCTGTAGTTGGCTTGTTATATTTTCTTGCGAAAAATGGTGATTTTCCCCATATTTTAATATTTGTAACTTTTAAATATTTACTTGGCCAAAGTTTAAATGGCAACACTAAAAACTAGGGTTGAAAATGGGCATCTAAGCTTTTCCCTAGTATTTTAGGCTAGCTATCACATTTTTTCCTTTCATTTTAAATTGAAGAGTAATTGCTTTACAATGTTGGGTTAGTTTCTGCTGTACAACACTGTGAATTGGCTATAAATATACACATATCCCTTCTTGAGCTTTCCTCCCCCTCTGTTTTAACAAACTGTGATGATGAGGTGATTTGATGATTGATCGCGGGCTTCCCTGGTGGCTCAGATGGTACAGAATCCATCTAAAATGCAGGAGACCCAGGTTTGAACCCTGGGTTTGAGAGATTGCCTAGAGAAGGGAATAGTTACCCACTCCAGTATTCTTGCCTGGAGAATTCCAAGGACAGAGGAGCCTGGCAGGCTACAGTCCACAGGGTTGCAAAAAGTTGATCATGGCTGAGTGACTAACAGATTTTCTCTATGGAGACTTTATGAGTCTAAACATCCTATTTTTAATTTACTGAATTTTTATATTTTGGACTGACACTGAATTTTAGTGCAAATCATTTGAATTTTGAAATTTCACACCTGCAAGATGGTGCAGAAAAGAAGTCCTGATGAAATAGGACAAATATGAGATCACACAAAACAGATAAAAAGGAAAATGAATAGCTTCAGTGCTAAATTAGGACTTTATATTAAAGACTAAGTAGTAAAACTGGAAACAAATCCTTGTATTTTCTTTGAACAAATTTCTCAGTCACTATATTGATTTTCACTCATTTGTTTTACATTTGTTGGCTATGTCAGAATTTGGTGGCATGAAAATTATTTTAATAAATTTCCTTTTTAATGTAAAGGACAATCAGTTTTGCTGTGGCAATTTTCTTTATTGCTGAAAGTGGTTGTTTTATCCACATTCATTGACTTTTTATTTTGTTGTGTTGGCCTGAGATTACTATGATATTCTTTTCTATACTATTCTAGTGATTCAGTAACTGATAGGCCGTAGTCAATAGCTTTTGGAATTTTTACCCCAAAAATAATTTTTATCATTCTTTAAAAAGTGATCATTATTAATATATATGCAGTGCTAGAACATAGGCAGCTGTGATGCCTTTGATGCAGATTTGTTTTTGTAAACAAAGCAAAAAAGACTGTGTTTCTAATGTTTGCTAGAAATTTGGATTTTTTTCCCTGCTTGTTGGATACTAAAGAGTTTATGTTTGTGCAAACTATCCTTAAAAAATTTAATCACACTGGAGAAGGAAATGACAACCTGCTCCAGTATTCTTGCCTGGAAAATCTCATGGACAGTTGAGCCTGGGGGGCTACAGTCAATGGCATTGCAGAGTCGAACACAACTTAGCACCTGAACAACACATGATCAGGCATATTGTGATTTGGAGAAATAGTCCTTGATGGAAATGTGGCATAAAATGAAGAGTAAGATAACCTGGCAATATGGCATACAGAGTTTTGTAAGAAATTAACATTTGTGTATAGAATAATAATTGCAGATATTCAAACAATAAAGTCTGTGGCTAAAAAAAAATTAATCAAATGCTGTTAGGCTTATATTAAGACAATTTAGGATTTCCCCCTCACATTTAGAATTTGATAGAATAAATTAAAAAAATACTCCTAATANTTTCTACTGTCAGGGTCTTTTCCAGTGAGTCAGCTCTTCACATCAGGTGGCCAAAGTATTGGAGCTTCAGTTTCAGTATCAGTCCTTCCAATGAATATTCAGTGTTGACTTCCTTTAGGATTGACTGGTTTAGTAAATTTGTAAATTTGGAGATTGTCTGTACACATCATTAATAACTGTTTACATTATTCATGTCTTTTTTTCCCCCTTTAGAGAAGATTCTTTTTTTATAAACTATGAATTTCCTATTCAATTTATTCTTAGGTATTTTATACCTTTTTGGCTTATGTTAATTGTATCTTCTTTTAATTATAGTTCCTCTCAGGTCAGTTCCAGATCACAAGAAATGGTATGGTTTGTATATATTTTTCTAACATAAAATCAGATTGAGCCTAATGTGTTTTCATGTTGTTCAGTTTATAATCTGTAGTTGGCTTGTTATATTTTCTTGCGAAAAATGGTGATTTTCCCCATATTTTAATATTTGTAACTTTTAAATATTTACTTGGCCAAAGTTTAAATGGCAACACTAAAAACTAGGGTTGAAAATGGGCATCTAAGCTTTTCCCTAGTATTTTAGGCTAGCTATCACATTTTTTCCTTTCATTTTAAATTGAAGAGTAATTGCTTTACAATGTTGGGTTAGTTTCTGCTGTACAACACTGTGAATTGGCTATAAATATACACATATCCCTTCTTGAGCTTTCCTCCCCCTCTGTTTTAACAAACTGTGATGATGAGGTGATTTGATGATTGATCGCGGGCTTCCCTGGTGGCTCAGATGGTACAGAATCCATCTAAAATGCAGGAGACCCAGGTTTGAACCCTGGGTTTGAGAGATTGCCTAGAGAAGGGAATAGTTACCCACTCCAGTATTCTTGCCTGGAGAATTCCAAGGACAGAGGAGCCTGGCAGGCTACAGTCCACAGGGTTGCAAAAAGTTGATCATGGCTGAGTGACTAACAGATTTTCTCTATGGAGACTTTATGAGTCTAAACATCCTATTTTTAATTTACTGAATTTTTATATTTTGGACTGACACTGAATTTTAGTGCAAATCATTTGAATTTTGAAATTTCACACCTGCAAGATGGTGCAGAAAAGAAGTCCTGATGAAATAGGACAAATATGAGATCACACAAAACAGATAAAAAGGAAAATGAATAGCTTCAGTGCTAAATTAGGACTTTATATTAAAGACTAAGTAGTAAAACTGGAAACAAATCCTTGTATTTTCTTTGAACAAATTTCTCAGTCACTATATTGATTTTCACTCATTTGTTTTACATTTGTTGGCTATGTCAGAATTTGGTGGCATGAAAATTATTTTAATAAATTTCCTTTTTAATGTAAAGGACAATCAGTTTTGCTGTGGCAATTTTCTTTATTGCTGAAAGTGGTTGTTTTATCCACATTCATTGACTTTTTATTTTGTTGTGTTGGCCTGAGATTACTATGATATTCTTTTCTATACTATTCTAGTGATTCAGTAACTGATAGGCCGTAGTCAATAGCTTTTGGAATTTTTACCCCAAAAATAATTTTTATCATTCTTTAAAAAGTGATCATTATTAATATATATGCAGTGCTAGAACATAGGCAGCTGTGATGCCTTTGATGCAGATTTGTTTTTGTAAACAAAGCAAAAAAGACTGTGTTTCTAATGTTTGCTAGAAATTTGGATTTTTTTCCCTGCTTGTTGGATACTAAAGAGTTTATGTTTGTGCAAACTATCCTTAAAAAATTTAATCACACTGGAGAAGGAAATGACAACCTGCTCCAGTATTCTTGCCTGGAAAATCTCATGGACAGTTGAGCCTGGGGGGCTACAGTCAATGGCATTGCAGAGTCGAACACAACTTAGCACCTGAACAACACATGATCAGGCATATTGTGATTTGGAGAAATAGTCCTTGATGGAAATGTGGCATAAAATGAAGAGTAAGATAACCTGGCAATATGGCATACAGAGTTTTGTAAGAAATTAACATTTGTGTATAGAATAATAATTGCAGATATTCAAACAATAAAGTCTGTGGCTAAAAAAAAATTAATCAAATGCTGTTAGGCTTATATTAAGACAATTTAGGATTTCCCCCTCACATTTAGAATTTGATAGAATAAATTAAAAAAATACTCCTAATAGTAATAATCTATTTCTGCCATCCTAGAGTAAGCACTTTTTTATCATTTTTTAATTTACTGATGAATTCAATTTGCTACTATTTTAGTTCGGATTTATCAGTTTGTACTTAATTTGTCTCCATATGCAGTTGGAAAGCTTATTTTTATTTGAAATATTTGTTGAATAGCTTTGAAAATGCATTTTATGATCACGTTAACAGCCAGATTTACTCTGGATGTGACAATACATGAGATACTATTTGTACAACATTGATTACTTTTTGAAAAGGAGAGTTATGATTTGGTTTTATATAAATTAGTGAATTATTATAACATGATTTTCTTTAGACTCTATTATGATTAGCTACTGTCCTTTGAAACTTATAATTTCTTTGGATGAAAATACAGGTGCACTTAAACTCTGAAATATGTAAAATTCAGCATGGACATTGAGGGAGGGAGGAGAAGGGAAGAGATGAAAGAAACAAAGCTTATAATAACAGTAACGTGCAATTACCACAGAACTTACTCATTTTAAATGGTAATGGTAGCCTTTGCGCTGGTGAATAATGATAATAACAACAATAACAACCACCTCAGAATTTCAAGAGTTACCAAAACAAATGATTATTTCTTGCTCACTGTACACTATATGCGGAGGCTGTGTGTTTCCCTCTCTCTCTCTCTCTCTTTTTTTTTTAACTTTATTTTACTTTACAATACTGTATTGGTTTTTCCATACATCAACATGAATCCGCCACGGGTGTACACATGTTCCCAATCCTGAACCCCCCTCCCACGTCCCTCCCCATACCATCGCTCTGGGTCATCCCAGTGCACCAGCCCCAAGCATCCTGTATCCTGCATCGAACCTAGATTGGTGATTTGTTTCTTATGAGTTTTTCTCTTATTCACTCAGGGACCCTCTGAAAGAGATCCCTGTTCCATTCTGAGAAGCAGCCATCTTAACATTTTCTTTCGAGCTCCTTGAGGCAGGCACCCACCTCTGAACCGTGCTGACAAACTATTAGACCGGATCAGTTAACCTTCAAACTAACTGAATGTTAAGCTAGGAAATTTAGTGCACATCACACCCTTTATTTTAGTAGAGAAAGAACAAAGAGAAAATGAGAAAGAAAGGGACAGAGGAAAACCAGGCCAAAGAGCTGCCCCAGAAATCAAGGAGCAAAGATCCTTTAAGAAGAACCAAAGTCATCTTTAGGTTCAGCTAGATGGATTAGAACAAGGCTAGCTGTAACATGTTAGTGTTCTGGATAAGACTTGTTTTGCTGGAGAAGAGACAGTAAACCCTGATTAATGTTGATTGATAATATCATTAGAAGTAAGACAGTGGTACAGTGAATATGTATTTTCTGGGAGTTTTGTTGCAATATGGCAGAGAAATCAGGTTGATTCTGAGAGGGCATTTTGATATTTTTAAAATATTTAATGATATAGAGATCTTAGTATATTTAAATATATCATATATCCCTAAAATATTTAAAGATGTTAAAAATATTATATATTTCAAGAGGATTAGTCTCCTGAGAAATGAAAAATCGGTCATGTTGCAGGTGAGAAGAGAAGTTCTCAGATCATGAGTACGTGGTCTTAATAGCAAAATACCTGTTTCTTCCTTTGTCAGAGGAGCGAAGACAGAAAGAAAGATACAGGTCGGGAGTGGACTTGGGGCAGAAAGAAGAGGGACTTCTTGTCTGTTTCCATTTCTCCATGCTGTATCCACTTAGATGATTAGTGAGAGTGAGGCTGAGAAAACATGGAGATTTGATGACAAAATCTCTTAGAAGTTAGGGAAATGAATCTTCCAGTAATGTGCAGTGGGTTGTGTTCAACACAGTTGGTTTGACACTTGGCCAAACCAGTGGTGAGAAAGACTCAGGGAAAAACAATTTTGTTTGCAAGAGAGAAATTTTTTTGAACTAATGTGCACTTATGCTGGTTAAGAAGAGATATGAAGGCCATAGGGAAGTAAAGCAAAATGTATTGACTATTGACGGGTGGTTTAGAGGTTTCGATACAGTCAGAGAACTGCTGACCTGGGAATACTGGAATCGTTGAACCAAATTGTTGGGACCTATGGACCAGAGGGATTTGAAAACAAGATTTATTATAACTAAGCCATTAACTCATTAACAAAGCAAGCATCTTTTAGTATCTATAATAACTGATTGTGTTATGCAAAAGAACTTGGCAGCAAAAGAACTTGGCCGTGAAAAACTACATGACACCTTTGGCTTCACAAAGCTTGCTATTTCATTAGTATATTGAGGGGAACCAATACAGAGTTTTTTGAGATTATATCATAACCCTTTCATCCAGGCCAGGAGATGAGATGCTCACATTTAAGCTGGCGTTTGAAAAGGAGTAGGATCTAGAATCATTTAGGGGGAAAAAAAAAAAACAGTGGGGAGGTCAGAGAACTTTTCAAATAGAAAGGAGATTCTTTTGAGGTTGAAAAAGTGTTAGTGTGGTATGAGATATCACCATTATCTGTTGATGATAAGATTATAGCCTATCCTAAAGGAAAATTCTTAGAAAATTTTCTCTGAAAGCATATGGTGCTTAACTCCTGTAGTTCAATATCTCAAATGTTATCCTCATTTATATATTGCCAACAGTACAAGAAAAAAGCTAAGTCTAATATATGGATATTTTAATTTATGATTTATCAGAATTAATATATGCATTTGTATATGATATGATGACTTGAATTACACACACATGCATATGTACATATCTAAACACATTGGTTGTGATGCTTTTATAGCCAAGCATACTCTCTTGGACTGTATATTCTTTTTTTCCCAACATATTTTTTTTTTAATTGGAGGAAAATTGCTTTCCCCTCTTAAAAGACAACAGATGCGTCTAAGTGTTCTCCATCTGCATATCAATGCAATTTCTATTTTCTAGTACACTTAAATTTTTTATTTTTAATAAAAACTAGGTAGTTATATTTTAAACAAATAAGATTGCAAATAAGTTCTACTTTTTTGTTTCAAGACCAATTGCTTTTCTTTTAGTCATGTTGTTGTTCAGTCACTTAGTTGTGTCCCACTCTTTGCGGCCCCATGGACTGCAGCATGCCAGGCTTTCCTGTCCTTCACTATCTCCCATGGTTTGCTCAAACTCAGGTCCACTGAGTCAGTGATGCCATTCAACCATCTCATCCTCTGTCGTCCCCTTCTCCTGCCTTCAGTCTTTACCCAGCATCATGATTTTTTCCATTGAGTCATCTCTTCACATCAGGTGGCCAAACTATTGGAGTTTCAGCTTCAGCATCAGTCCTTCCAATGAATATTCAGGGTTGATTTCCTTTAGTTTACAGTCTGGTTTACAGTCTTAAGAATAGTTGCCGATCAATAACATTTGTTAAATGACTGAGAACCTAGTGAAATATCACAGCAACAATTTAATCACATATTTCTTAATCATATAATACAATGTATCGTATATATATATATACACACCTGTTTTCTTTCAAAATTGTACATAACTACTCTGTAGAGGAAAAGTTTTAAATGTATATATGTCTTTTATGCTTAGCATCACAAACCACAAAGATTTGCACCATAAGTTAAAAATACAGTTTTTAAAATAAGTGTGTTTTATCATCTGTTTATTTGTGTCCAGAATATTCAATTTCCATTTTTAGTATTTTTTTTTCCTTAGAAGTGGAAGTATTCATTAATTTGAGAGGAACTCTAATCAGGTGATTGTTATTTTTGAGTCTAATTTATATAATCTGGGTGAATATATAAACTCTTTCAGACATTTAGTAAATTTCAGACATTTAGTAAATCATTCTCTCACTCCCATAGTCTTTATCTCTGTGCCAAAGTGAAGTGGACATTTGGCAAGTGACCAGTTAATTTGATTAATGCAGACGCCAGGCAACGTTATGCAGGGAAAAATGTCACTTGGCAGCTAAACTCAGGTCTTAATGGACCAAATGGTTTGATGCAACTGCAGGGAGAGTTTATTCCTAACCTTAGATGAACTGACCCTATAAAATTCACAGAAAATGCAGGTAGTTGGACATTTGCAGCTCAAGCAAGTGTTTTCAACTTGTCTTGTTTCACAAGCCTGTGATCAGATGCATTGGTTCGCTCCCAACTGCACGTCCAATGATGTGCAAATTTCTTTGTCAACTACACGTGAAACAACATAATCACAGGGTCCTCTTCCGTGATCTAAAGTGAAAAGTTCTGAAAAAATGTACTATGGAGGGATCACCTAAAATACTCACCAGGCGTTGACTAGCAGCTAACATTTATTATTGACAAGAGAAAACCTGTTCACTGATTTTTTTTTTTAGCCTTAAAATGAACTTCATTTCATTTCATATTTACAAGTTGAATTTAGTTTCATAAAACGTTAGATAATTAGTCATCTGATTTTCGGATGATACAAACTGATTTTGTGCGATTATTGTCTGGGGAATGATTACAACTGTATTTTTGAAAGAGTGAAAATTATTCTGAAGAAAAACACAAAGGCATAATCAAAGCAATATGAATCCAATGATATTGATTTTATAGCATTTCAAGAAAATTTTCCACATAAAGGAGTTTAGAGGAAAATTGCCTTCCTGTGTAACAGAATTGCACTTATCATTGCCTTACTTTTGCATCTGTAATGGCATTTATGCCTTTGGCAGAAATATACCATTTTCATGGTAGAAGGAACTTTTTCTTTTTTTACCTTTCATAAAAAATTTTAATTGGAGGATAATTGCTTTACAATGTTCGTTTCTGCTGTATGACAGCATGCATCAGCTATAAGTAGTCACCTATCCCCTTCTTGCTGAGCCGCCCTCTCAACCTACCCCCATCACACCCTCTAGGTCATCACGGGGCACTGAGCTGAGTTCCCTGTGCTAGACAGCAGCTTCCCACTAGCTGTCTGTTTCACACATGGTGGCGTGTATATTTCAGTGTGACTCTCTCAATTTGTCCTACCCTCTCCTTCCCCTGTTATGTCCAAGTCTTCTCTACATCTGAGTCTCTATTTGTGCCCTGCAAATAGGTTCATCAGCACCATTTTTCTAGATGGAATCTATATATATATATATATATATCAGATAATATATATATCTGATACTTGTTTTTCTCTTTCTGATACTTGTTTTTCTCTTTCTGACATCATTCTGTATGACAGGCTCTAAGTTCATCCACCTCACTACAACTGACTCAAAATACCCCATTGGGAACTCTTGTAACTATGCTAGACTGTGTTTGTATCTGTATGTGTAACACCTGGGTTTACACTGACTGAAATCACCCCTAATATATTTCACTTATTTAAAAATTATGAACAAACTTCCACTGAAATGAAAAATCTTGCGTCTATTGACAACATAGCTGGTTGAGAAATTATTTTCAGAGAATGTGTGTTTAAGACATGCTGTATAAACAGGACAGAGGAGCCTGAGAATGGTTGCTATAAACACATGGGCTGTAACCCACCCGGCTCCTCTGTCCATGGAATTCTCCAGGGAAGAATATTGGTGTGAGCTGCCATTTCCTCCTCCAGAGGATATTTTCCACCCAGGGATTGAACCCTAGCCTCTTATGTCTCCTACTGGCAGATGGATTCTTTACCACTGTACCACCTGGGAGGCTCATAAAAAACAAGGCATATAAAGCAGAGTCCAGAACTCAGAATGTTTTGTATAATGTTCAGTATGGAACCCTTGAACCTTGTTCAATATTGTATGTAAAGAGTCATATTTAAAAGTGTGTTACATAAGCTTTGCCTGAGTTTTGTTGAATAGCTGTAGCATGAAAATGTAAAAAGAGACTATGAAAACAATGTCTGTAGCCTAATTTTCAACTGTGAACTTGGGAGAATACTTAGAGTGGCCTAGAGAAATCAAGAACATATTTGCCTAAGCACTTTTTTCCCTCCTGAGACTTAGGACTGTTCATCTTGCAAAGATGACAAGAACATGTACAAATAAAGCACATTTATCAGGTAGTGATGACAGATGGTAAAAAACCACTCAAATTCCTGTTTTTAGTATCAGAATTTAAAAAGAACAAATGGGATGATTGTTACCAGTCACATAGGTAAATTTAACATATGTAACAGGAGTTAGAATAAGTTCTGTATTAGAAAGTGATTCAGATTTTCTCCACTGTATTTAGCAACCATTCTCAGGCTCCTCTGTCCATGAAATTCTCCAGGCAGGAATACTGGAGAGGGTTGCCATTCCCTTCTCCAAGGAGATCTTCCCAACACAGGGATGGAATCCCGATCTCCTGCATTGCAGGTGGATTCTTTACTGTCTGGGCCACCAAGGAAGCTCAAAGTTATTCAAATTTTCTCCACTGTATTTATTTTATTTTATTTTTTAATTTTTATTTTTAGTTTGTTTTACTTTACAATACTGTATTCGTTTTGCTATACGCCACTGTGTTTATAGCGACCATTCTCAGCCCTGACATAGCTCTCAACCATATTCTATTTTCATGTGTGTTAACTTATCTCATTTTTCAAATAGCATGTGAGCTCCCTTAGGCCAGAAATGTGTAGCATGTGTAGCCCAAGGCTGACTACATTTTCCAAACTCACCAGCTAGCTCTCTGAGACACCCAGACTTTCCACGTTCTGGGCGACTGGCACTCACTGTTTGTGTCACCAGCCAGCACCCAGGTTCCCATCGCCAGAAACCGCTGAGTAGAGTAGAAGCAAGTGCCATCCCTCGACTGGAGGAAGTGTCCCAATAGTGTTTCTAGCTCTAGAGGTTTCCCTTGACATGTGTGGGACCTGTGCCTTTTCTTCTGTTGTTGATCCAAACTTTCCAACTTGCTCCTTCCCCAGGAAACTCTATTCCTTAACCCATGCAACATTGCATTGTTGAGTTCATGACCCATGCCGGCCACCACAGAGGGACCTTCTTTGAATAGGAGGCCACCTTTGGATAAAATATAAGGATACTTTTAGTTTTAGATCAGCTAACTTATTTGTTTTCCTAATTTTATTTTAATGTACCTAACTTTGGCCTCTAATGCTTCTCTCTTAGAAACACCAACACAGTGAGAGAAGAGAAACAGTTCAGTTATTCCACACTGAAGGATTTGTGTGCCTTAATTGATCACCCATTAAACAGATTCATACTTCCCAACACTCTGTGAGATTACCTTAACGTGCCAATTAATGTTAACCTATAGGGTAGTTTTGATAATTTCATGTAGGTAATAGATATTGATTTCTGGCTTTGGAGGCAATCAAGAATTAAATATCAATAAATGGTATGAATAGGTGTTTAATTCTCGAGTTCTGAGACAATTGGAGGTTGTGAATAAAACATGCTCTATCTTTCTCAGATCAGATTGGAAAACTGAGTTTAGCTTTGGCTTCTATATCTATGGTTGGCTATTTCAACAGAAAGTAAAAGGCACACTCAATTGTACACCTGTGATCACTCATCTTGTTCCTAAAGCAAATACGCTGTCAAAAATGATGGCACATTGGTATTCCAGGGAAGAGTAAAATTTTAGAGGATAATATTCAATAACAAATTTTACAATATTTCTAGGAGTGCAATAGCAAAAAGTCCATTTCAATCTTTTCTACATCAGCAATTCATTTTTCAACTTTATATACATCTTTTGAAATATCTTCCATGTGTAATACATTGTAGGCGCTGAAAGAAATTCAAAAATGAGTTAAAAGGAAACCACTTCCCTCATAAAACTTGCAGTTCGTATCTGTGAGGGCCTGGTCAAGTAGGTGGAAAATGCTCTGTTAAATCCCCTCCATTGGACATCTGGGTTGCTTCCATGGCAATATTGTGTTAGTTTCTGCTGTACAATGAAGTAAGTCAGCCATATGTATACATATATTTCCTCCCTCCTGGACCTCTCCACCTGCCATCCCAGGTTATCACTGTAGTGCAAACAGGGCTTCAGTGAACATTGAGGCCTTTTGAATTATGGTTTTCTCAGGATATGTGCCCAGGAATGGGATTGCTGGGTCATATGGCTGTTCTATTTTAGTTTTCCAAGGAACCTCTGCTGTGTTCTCCACAGTGGCTGTGTCAATTTACATTCCTCCACACCCTTTCCAGCGT
The DNA here is from genome assembly GCA_006410615.1 of Neotragus moschatus. Classification (NCBI taxonomy): domain Eukaryota; kingdom Metazoa; phylum Chordata; class Mammalia; order Artiodactyla; family Bovidae; genus Neotragus; species Neotragus moschatus. Next base: position 164,247 of record SJYA01002798.1, on the reverse strand, counting down.
GTATGGTTTAGAGATCTTTTTGATGATGGCCATTCTGACGGATATGAAGTGATACCTTGTTGTAGTTTTGATTTGCATTTCTCTAATGATTCGTGATAGTGAGCATCTTTTCCTGTGCCTCTTGGCCATCTGTAAAGAGATGAGTGGATAAAGAAGATGGGGTGCATATGTACAATGGAATATTACACATCCACTTAAAGGACTGAAAGAGGGCCGTTTGTAGAGACATGGACGGACCTAGAATCTATCATATGGAGCGAAGGAAGTCAGAGAAAAACAAGTATCGCTTATTAACACATGGATGTGGGATCTAGGAAAAATGCTACAGAGGAACCTGTTTCCAAGGCAGGAATAGAGAACAGACATGTGGGCACAGTGGGGAGGGGAGGGTGGGGTCAGCTGGGAGATTGGGGTTGACATGTCCACACTACCAGTGTGAAACAGAGAGCTAAGGGGAAGTTGCTCTAAAGCGCAGGAAGCCTAGCTCCTTGCTCTGCAGTGATCTAGAATGAGGAGGTAGCGAGGTCCAGGAGGCAGGGAGTAGATGTAATCATATGGCTGACTTGACTTCACTGTACAGCAGAAACTAACAGCATTGTAAAGCAATTATATTCCACTTTTTTTTAATGTAAAAAAAAAAAATCCCCTCTATTTGTAGACATTGGGGTCAGAGCCACATTGCCTCAGTTTGCCGTCAGGCCAGTGGCCCCGCGGCAAGGATGCTGGTCCCTCCTTCCCCCTCGCCAGTCTGCCTCACGCTTCTCAGGGCTGTGGTCCAGGGCTGGAAGCAAGGGCAGAGGAGCAGGCAGGCTATGAGTTGGTGCTCCGTGCCGGCTCTTCCTGCTCAGCACCCTCCTCAGTCAGCCCCTGGCCAGCCATCTCGTGCAGTCCCTTTCATGTGGGACTGTTTTGCTGGTGTGATCTCACTTGAGTAGGGGGATTTTTTTTTTTTTTATAATGCAGCAATTCCAGCTCCTCTCTCAGGGACCACTCGTTCAGACTCATCCCAAACATTCACACCTCTCTGCTTTTTCCAGAAATTCTGAAAGCACAGGCAGTTGCCAGCGAAACACCTCCTCCCTGCTCCATGGCAACACACTTTTTCTAGTATGCATCACTCTGTCCCCCAGATGCCAGGTGACACGTGTACATGGTTCTCTGCTTCCCCACCCCTGTGCTGTCTTCACGTGGGGCAGGGAATGCCACTCTGCTTCTTGGGGAAGAAACCGCCCCAGGGCCTGCGAACAGGCCTTCTCAGCGTCTCCCTGCCGACCTGTAACCCACCCAGGTGTCTTACAGACCCTCCAGGTGGGCAGGGCCTGATGGCTGTGGGTCCAGCTTTCTACCACACTTTTATTTTTCTTTCTGGTCATTTGTTTTAGAAGGAGAGGCACTTAATAGTTTGTTCTCAGGGTTGGGGTCTTAGGCAAAACTGGACAAAAGTAAAACCCCTGTTTCATGTCTAATTACTGTGTGTTTGCGGTGTATACATCATTGAAATCCTTATGCACATAAAACACACTGTGCTTTGTTATTCCACATTCTATTAGCCTCATTATTCCCGTGTCATCAAAATTCTTCCCGTATAAATGCTCATAATATTACAGTATAAGGATTCAGTTCAGTCACTCAGTCGTGTCCGACTCTTTGCGACTCCATGAATCACAGCACGCCAGGCCTCCCTGTCCATCACCAACTCCTGGAGTTCACTCAGACTCACATCCATCAAGTCGATGATGCCATTCAGCCATCGCACCCTCTGTCATCCCCTTTTCCTCCTGCCCCCAATCCCTCCCAGCATCAGAGTCTTTTCCAATGAGTCAACTCTTTGCATGAGGTGGCCAAAGTACTGGAGCTTCAGCTTCAGCATCACTTGTTCAATAAGAACCCAATCATATAGATTACTTCTAGCATATTATTGTTGTTAGGAGGAATGCAGAGTGAATATTTTTGAACACAAAACTTTTATTTACATGCACATTCATTCATATATATGTATATTTATCGTATTTTCCTAGAATAATTTTCTTGTTATAAAATCTAGAACAGAGTTAAGACCTACTGATATATTTTGGTAACTTATCCTCCCCAAAAGGTCCTGAAATTTTACATTTTCCTGCAGCAGTATAAGAGAGTGTCTTTCTTACCATTTCTGTACTGACATTCTTATTACTATTTTTTTTCATTTCTTGGATTATTGGATTTCCTCTTCTGAGAATTTTCTTTCCTTTGTCTATCTTAAGTTATTTCCTATTAATTTTTATGAACACTTATTATGGTTTTCTTTCTACTGGACTTTTTTTTTTATAATTTATTTTATTGAAGGATAGTGGATTTACAGTGTTGTGTTACTGCTGCTGTAACAAATCACTACAAACTTAGTGACTCAAAGCAGATCTCCTCTTACCATCGAAAAATGCATCTTCAGGGCTAAGATCAGGTGTCAACAGGCCTGAGTCCCTCCGGAAGGCTCTAGGGGGAACCTGCTTCCTTGTGCTTTCGTCTTTTAGAGATGCCTCTGTTCCTGACTGTGGCCTGTCCCTGATATCTGCCTGTGTGGTTCTCTTGTCACATCTGCTACTGACGTTGACTCCCCTCATCTGTCCTTTTATTTATTTATTTATTTTATTGAAGGATAATTGCTTTACAGAGTTCTGCTGTTTTCTGTCAAACCTCAGCATGAATCAGCCATAGGTATACATATATCCCCTCCCTCCTGAACCCCCTCCGTCTCCCTCCCCATCCCGCCCCTCCAGGTTGACGCAGAGCCCCTGTTTGAGTTTCCTGAGCCACACAGCACATTCCCATCAGTCTCCTGGCCTTTCTGATCATCTCCTTTTTCTCTCCATTATTGACCTTTATGCTCTCCTATATAAATGAAAGGAGGAGTTGTTTGGCTATATTGGGTCTATAAATCTCACAACACAAGTCTATTTATTTTATTTAAATAATTTATTTCTCTAGAATTATGAGCAAAAGCAATAGCCTTATCTATCCAGAGAGTTTGTGCAGAGCCATTTTCATATAAAAGGGCTGCACAGAGGACTTGGAGAAAGCCTGATTTATTGAATGAAATTAAACATTTTCCACAGGAAAGTATTTTCCCTGAACGTTTGTGGCTTTGTGCAATTACAGGCCTCTCAGTGTGGGTAGAGAGAAGGTTGGAAACTTGGTTATAAAGCATTGCTTAGCTAAGTGTGCATGGCTTTAAGAAAAAACTGTGTGGGAGTGAGCATTCCCTACTGAGGGTGAGTCAGTGATCTCTTTTTATTCCCCCATGGGGGCCTGTAAAATAGAAAAAGAACTTCTGATTCCATCTACAGTTTTGGCGACTAACCATTAAGGGTTTAACTTAATATCTGTATGTTCTCTAGAGACATGAAATGCTGTATGAGTACTAAATTATATTTGTAACTTATGGTTTAGCTCTAGGGTTTAAATAGTCATATTTGTAATTCTTTGGAAATATTTAAACATCACAAGAGTCGGGATATGTTACAATAGATATTATAATATATTGCCAACTATTACAAAACTTTATTATGTTTGTATTATGTATGTGTAGATTGAATGGGTGATTAGCACCTGCTATTAAGGAGACATTTTTATTCAGCCTATGTCATAAGAACTAATTTGTATCTGCATATGAGTTACATTCGAGATATACTCAGGAGGCACGCATATACAAATCCATACATAAAGGTGATATAAATGTAAGGATAGCCTTACTAACTAGGTCCTATAGTTTTTCTCTGCAACTTTTCCAGGTACATTTGAACACCGATGCAGAGGCCTTATTTTTGCCAGATAGAATATCTTGATATTTTTTTCCTTGTTACATTCTCCTTGACTTGGTTCTCTGGCTGAAAGGAAATAATTACCTGTCACCGCTATTGTTAGACCCTCAGTCATGTCTGCCTCCTGTTTTTTCCCCTGGACTGTAGCCTGTCAGGCTCCTCTGTCCATGGGATTTCCCCAGCAAGAATACTCAAGTGGGTTGCCATTTCCTCTTCCAGGGGATCTTTCCGGCCCAGGGATTGAACTGGCATTTCCTGCGTTGCAGGCAGATTCTTTTCTCCTGAGCCACCTGGGAAGCCCACTGTGAGGAACAGAGCCGCTGTATGTCCACTCCTCACTCACTGTTTCATTCCTGCAGGTGCTGGATGGTTATTGGCTGCTATGCTTATGCCAAGCCAAATAAAAACTATATTGACCTAACCTGAGGGAGATGATCCGAGTCACCCCTTTAGCTTAGCTCCGAAGCCTTCTGATTGGACTCTTCACATTCATTTTTGCTGCTTCTGTTTCTTTTCACTTGGCCTGTGACCAGCTGTGTATAAACCTCTTCAGATTTGGTAGACACCGCCCAAATGCTTCTGACTTGCCTCACACCGTCTGAGAGAAAACCTCTTTCTTTTCCCCTGCACTGTGCAATCCAGCCTGCATACAGCCTAGAATCATAAACACATTTTGTTGTTTGCTTCATCAGTCAATGAGACGTAAATATATTCATCTCATACACTCATTTGTCATTTATTGAGCACCTTCCTTGTTCCCGACACTATTTTATACTCTTCAGATAATCGATGGACTATACAGTTAAAAGGGAAAGACCACAGAAAGAAAAAGCAGTATCCTAATAACCCTGATGGTGTATCTGCGAGACATTTTTTTTTCTTTTGTAGAATGAGTCAATTTAAAAATGACTAAAAGCCTAGTACCTTTTGATGTGCACTAAACCTGCCAGTGAATTAAGTCAAAATTGTTTTAAAGATGTCAGTTGGTTTCACTTAATGTTATTGTAGTAGACTATTGGTAAGGATGGGGCTTCCCAGTTGGCTCAGCAGTAAAGAATCCGCCTGCCATTGCAGGAGAAGCAGGAAACGTGGGCTCAATCCCTGGGCTGGGAAGATCCTCCGGAGAAGAAAATGGCAACCTGCTCCAGTATTCCTGTCTGGAGAATCCCATGGACAGAAGAGCCTGGTGGGCTACAGTCCAAGGGGTCATAAAGAGTCGGACACGATTGAGCATGTATCCATGCATTAGTCAGGACAGAACCTGACAACCGCCCAGATCTCTGCAGCTGATACAAGCCTACTTTTTGCTCATTTCTTAATCCAGTGAAGTCAGGAGGCTCTCCTTGGTGTGTCTTCTCCATGTAGTGACTCAGAAATCTGTAATTGTCCGCTTTTTAGTTTCATCATTTTATAGCCCTTCAGTTCCAGGTACTTAGGTAAGGAAGTTCCTGTGGGGTGTCTCCTTGTTAGAGCTAGAAGAGATGGAAACCACGTCCTTCCACATTTTAGCAGCCAGACTTTAGTCTCGGTGTCCCACTGAAAGGCAAGGCTTAACAAAATAACTCCTATTTTTATTAACCTGATAGAGATACCAGTTCATTAGACTAAATTGTTTCTTCTCTACATATACAGGTGCATTAAATATATGTTGACTGTGTATGTTAGTTGCTCAGTCATGTCTGACTCTTTGCAACACCATGGACTGTAGCCCACCAAGTTTCTCAGTCCATGGGATTCTCCAGGCAAGAATACTGAATTGGGTTGACATTTCCTCCTCCAGGGAATCTTCCTAACTCAGAGACTGAACCCAGGTCTCTTGCATTGCAGGCAGGTTCTTTGCTGTCTGAGCCACCAGGGACTACCTAGTAGGATAAAACAATCTTAAATAAATTCAAAAACAGGTACAAGTTTCAACATGCAATAAAAACTATGAAGGCAATGAATGATAAGTGAAAATAATACTGTGAGTCATTATTCACATTTGGGTAATCAAGGAAGCATTTCAGAGTAAATCATATTGAAACTGGGACCTGAATGATAATTAGGAGCAGAGGAGTATGGAGTTGCAAAAGCTCTTTGTAGGCAAAAGGAAAAGCATCTGGATACTCGGAGACAGGAAAGGATTTGATGCATTCCAAGAACTGTGAAAAGATAAATTCCCAGAGAACATCCTGTCTGAGTTCTTTCACCAAGAAAACGTGGATGGAAAACCCTGTCTCTGCCTAAAATTAAATTGATTTTGCCCTGCCTCTCACATATTAGTTTAGCTGGATTTAGAATTCTAGGTTACTCAGCAACTGAAGACATTATGGTATTTATTGTAATAAAGTTTCTTGTTGCTGCAGATTATAAGTCTACTGTTCATTTCTTTATATGTTTTTATTTCCCACAATCTGTCTGTGCTTTAATAATCTCGCCTAGCTTTTTTTTTTTTTGTTTCTCAGTTTGTTTACAGTATGACTAACTTTGAATATATTTTTATATTTTAATTTTGCTCAGTATTTTTGTGCACATTTTTCTGGTCGTTTTTTCCCCCTACAACCTAGCATTGAGAGGTTGCCCTGTCAATAAAAAAAAGGCAAAATTTCACTTGGAGAAAACCACTTTTATCTTGGTTCCTTTACTTCCTGTTTGCTTCCCAGCAAGATTCAACAGATATTTTGGGAGTATAATACATAAAGCTTAAGAACAAAGTTCACATATGAGCTAAGGGTGACCAAGCAGAAAGAGGAAAAGAACCCAACCTCTGGTGGCAATCACTGAGTTATTCTATTCCCTCTGCCTTACTGACACCTCGCCTTACTATTTCATTTGATAATTAACTAACATAGCCTAGCCAGTTTGTCTTCCTATCCTGTTATATTTAATATTTCACAAATGACTTACACCTATTGTGTCATTTAAAGGTTACAATTCTGTGAAATTGCTACTGTATGCATTTTACAGATGAGGAAACTAGGACTTAAAAAGAAGTCAAAGTTAATGAAGCTTTTTTATATTTTCAAAAAAAATTGAATATTATTGGGAATATTGACATAACTAAGAGATTAGTAGATGCTCAGCAAACTTTTTTTTTTGGATCAGTTGCTTAGTTACTTATCATACTGAATAATCACAAATGGTATTGAATTCACACAAACTCCAATGTTTGATTTTCAACCTGTGGAGCTCACACACACACACATCTACACATACAAAAGACGGATGTCACATGTAGCTACTATATTGCGGCTTTGCACCCTTTTTGCATAACTTTCTCAGGAAAGTATCCATCATCTATTTTCTGTCCATGGTATTTGTACTGTATTTCTGTTGTTGTAGAAAGAGTAGTTTTTATTGAGATATAATTGACTTAATAATTTCACAAAAGTTTAAGGTATGCAATGTGTTGATTTTATGCAGTTATATATAATATACATTNCTGGTATTCCCATCTCTTTCAGAATTTTCCACAGTTTATTGTGATCTACACAATCAAAGGCTTTGGCATAGTCATGTATTAAATACAATATTATTGCTAGGTAGAAAGCACTATGGGCTTGTCTGGTGACTCAGCTGGTAAAGAATCAGCCTGCCATACAGGAGACTTGGGTTTGATCCCTGGGTTCGGAAGAGCCCCTGGTTCTTTCTTGGTTCTTCTCCCCTGGTTCTTCTCAGTGGGAATGGCTACCCACTCCAGTATTCTTGCCTGGAAAATTCCATGGAAAAGAGGAGCCTGGCAGGCTACAATCCATGGGGTTGCAAAGGATCTGACATCACTTCACTTTCAGAAAGCAGTATATCCTTATTTATAAGAGCAGAAACTAATATATGATTTTATAAGCCATTTTTAAACTTGCTATCAAATTATTCACACTGTTAGAGTCAATCTATTTGAGTAATTAATGTTACTCTATCAAAAATATATATATACAAACATATTGTATATGCTTATTTTCTGTATTGAGACCCAACATTATTAATCATATTGACTTATAAAATCATGAATTATTTACTGTTCAGTTTTATAGCTTTGGCTTTATGGAGGATTACATACTGACAAATATTCTCTAGTATTATATATTTTTACATATGTTTAATTTCTATTCAGAATTTTCCTTGCCAAAATAAAATATGAATATATCACGTCAGGTTTTTATGTATTTCTACGTTTAAAAATACATCAGAATAAGCTTGCTCTAAAAGTCCATATGGATCTTTATTAGTGACTTATTCTTTTAATATGCAAATTATTAACTTTAAAAATGAATATCCATTTGGATGCCTTCCAGCTGAAGGCCGATCAGCAACCACAGGGGAAACCGAGATTTCAGATAAAAGCATCAAGCACAACATATGCATGGGATTATATGGTTTGTGATCCTGAGTGCCTTTGCTGGAATGAATATACAGAGAGAACTGGTAGTGGGAGAATCTCATCTCAAGGAAAAAAAAAAAATGCATGAGTCTATAGCAGCAAAGGTCATAGCTTTAAAAATTACAGAAGAAATCAGTTTCTCTCCAGAAAGTAAAATGGGGGAGGCGATGAATTAATGGAATTAAATGTCAAGGAATTTGTGAAGTCTTAGCAGATAAGGACTGACAAGATTAAAGCCAAGCAGCTGAGATAGATATTGTTTTGAAACAATAAAAGAGCAGGGAACTCTTACAGCTAGTTTAGTCATAGGCCATTTGCATAGCCTCTCAGAAACTGAATAGGGGAAATATGAAAATGAGAAAGTATGTGAAGAATTTAATGGTAATAGGTCAGTCAGTTCAGTCTCTCAGTCCTGTCTGACTCTGCGACCCCATGGACTGCAGCATGCCAGGCTTCCCGGTCCATCACCAGCTCCCAGAGTTTGCTCACACTTNCCATTTGCATAGCCTCTCAGAAACTGAATAGGGGAAATATGAAAATGAGAAAGTATGTGAAGAATTTAATGGTAATAGGTCAGTCAGTTCAGTCTCTCAGTCCTGTCTGACTCTGCGACCCCATGGACTGCAGCATGCCAGGCTTCCCGGTCCATCACCAGCTCCCAGAGTTTGCTCACACTTAAGTCCATTGAGTCGGTGATGCCATCCAGCCATCTCATCCTCTGTCGTCCCCTTCTCCTCCTGCCCCCAATCCCTCCCAGCATCAGAGTCTTTCCCAATGAGTCAACTCTTTGCATGAGGTGGCCAAAGTACTGGAGCTTCAGCTTCAGCATCATTCCCTCCAAAGAAATCCCTGGGCCGATCTCCTTCAGAATGGACTGGTTGGATCTCCTTGCAGTCCAAGGGACTCTCAAGAGTCTTCTCCAGCACCACAGTTCAAAAGCATCAATTCCTCGGCACTCAGCTTTCTTTATGGTCCTACTCTCACATCAATACATGACTACTGGAAAAACTATAGCTTTGACTAGACTTACCTTTGTCGGCAAAGTAATGTCTCTGTTTTTAGTATGCTGTCTTGGTTGGTCATAGCTTTTCTTGCAAGGAGCAAGCGTCTTTTAATTTCATGGCTGCAGTAACCATCTGAAGTGATTTTGAAGCCCCCAAATATATAGTCTGTCACTGTTTCCATTGTTTCCCCATCTATTTGCCATGAAGTGATGGGACTAGATGCCATGATCTTAGTTTTCTGAATGTTTTAAGCCAGCTTTTTTACTCTCCTCTTTCACTTTCCTCAAGAGGATCTTCCGTTCCTCCTCGCTTTCTGTCATAAGGGTGGTATCATCTGCATATCTGAGGTTGTTGATATTTCTCCCGGCAATCTTGATTCCAGCTTTTGCTTCATCCAGGCCAGCGTTTCTCACGATGTACTCTGCATAGAAGTTAAATAAGCAGGGTGACAATATACAGCCTTGACGTATTCATTTCACAATTTGGAACCAGTCTGTTGTTCCATGTCCATATCTAATAGTTGCCTCTTGACCTGCATACAGATTTCTCAAGAGGCAGGTAAAGTCTTTCACCCTACATAAATATTCTAGGAGTTAGGTTTTCTAGGTGATGTAATGGTAAAGAATCCACCTGCTAATGCAGGGGATGCATGAGGCTAGGATTCAATCCCTGGGTGGGAAAGATCTCCTGGAGGATGAAATGGCAACCCACTCCTGGATTCTTGCTGGAAAATTCCATGGATAGAGAATCCTGGTGGGTTATAGTCCATGGAATCACAAAGTCAGACCTGACTGAGCATACCATCATCCTAAACTGATTTTTTACGTTTGGATTTTTAAACTGATTTTTAAAAAATATGAAATATTGAAATATTTTTAATAATGAAATATTTTTCTCCCAAAGTAAAATTCAGTTTTCATCTTTTATAGAACAGAAAATAAAATGTATTTTATGAAAATAATTTAAATATTTTGACTGTGGATACCATTTGATATATTTTCTCGTAATGAAATGTGCCCAGGCCAGGCTAGTTTCGCTCGACCTCAGCTGTAAGCAGGATTCTCCTACTGGCCCAGACTGTTGTACCTCCAGGCATGTATCTTCCTTCTAAGTGCTAAAAATTCTACATTGCCTTTTCCCATCTGAGGAGACTGCTCACATTTCATTGCTCACTTACATTTTGTCTACTTTTCTAAAACAATTACTCTCAAGAGTAAAGCTTACTACAATTGGCATATACTGCTGCTGCTGCTGCTGCTCCTGCTGCTGCTAAGTCGCTTCAGTCGTGTCCGACTCTGTGCGACCCCACAGACGGCAGCCCACCAGGCTCCTCCGTCCCTGGGATTCTCCAGGCAAGAACACTGGAGTGGGTTGCCATTTCCTTCTCCAATGCACGAAAGTGAAAAGTGAAAGGGAAGTTGCTCAGTTGTGTCCGACTCTTCACGACCCCATGGACTGCAACCCACCAGGCTCCTCCGCCCATGGGATTTTCCAGGCAAGAGTACTGGAGTGGGGTGCCATTGCCTTCTCCTGGCATATACTAGCAGTCCTCAAACTTTGTGTTGAGTCATCAACATCTGGAGGGCTTGTCACCCAGTGTTGCTGGGTCCCAAGTCCTGAGCTTCTATTAATAATTAAGTAAATCTTGACTGGAGTTCCCATGCTGCAGGCTTGGGGACCACTCACAGGGAATAGACGCTGACGAACACACCCACTTCCTGGGCCTGAGAATAAGATGACCTTCCCTGAGCAAATGGCCTCACAGTGGAGCATGAAGGCCACGGATCTACGTACAAGGATGACACATGCTTGGGGGGAATTTGTATTGCCAAACAGCAGTTTTTCTCCCTTTCCTCCTATGTGCATATCTCAAAGGTTGTTTTTATTTATTTATATATGCTAAATCACTTCAGTTCTGTTTGACTCTTTGCAACCCCCGGACTATAGACCATCAGGCTCCTCTGTCCATGGAGTTTTCCAGCAAGAATACTGGATCGGGTTGCTGTTTCCTCCTCCAGGGAATCTTCCTGACCCAGGGATTGAACCCGTATCTCTTAAGTCTCCTGCATTGGCAGGGAGATTCTTTACCACTATTGCCACTTAAGTTTACTTAATTCCATTTAAACCAAATTAAGTGAACTGCACGAGCCTAAAGCCACAGGATGGATGGAGAAATAGTTTTACTAAATTGCAAAGGTATTTAAGTAGTTGCAACTAGGTGCATAATTCCTAAGAAAAAGCCATCCTTTTACAAATTTGTGACAACCCTTCCATTAAGCTCTGCATTATTTTTGTGGCAGATTCTTTATGTTTGTGACAGATCAAGAAAATCTTTCATTAAATGCTCCATTTTCATTCCAGAAAATAGAACTGTGTTCCCTGTTGCTCATCTCAATGTGAAAGCATCAGGTATATAATTTGGCATCAGGAAATTGTATTCTGAAGGGAAGAAAGGAGAAGTCTGTGTGCATACTATTAATAAATGTGGTTTGGGGTATCATTTGATAAAACACTGCTGTGAAGCCATAAACTGCACTGTTACAGTGAGGCAGGGGAAGGGATAGTGGGTCTGCCTGTCAGCAGGTGTCTAGCTACCTGTTGAGGTCTGTTTCCACCTGCCATCAGCATTGCTGAGGTTTAAATATCACTGGTTGTGATTCTGACTTCTGTGAGGGGCCAGGCTTCGCAGGACAGCAGCAAGATTCCAGGAGTCTCTCAGCTGTCTGAGATTCACATTTTCAGGGGACGCTGGAAGGTGTGATGGATGACTAGTTGTCATGGAGCCCTTCTCTGCCTTTTCCTGAGAGTGGTCAGTACTTTCTCCCCAGGTCCTGCCCTGCAGTCTACACCTTCTTCCCACCTCTGCAGGACTTTCACCTGTTCTAATTGGAGTTCTGAATCTCATAGAGGCCGAGAGACCACCAGTAATAAATGGTGTGATAACACAGTTCACTTCACACCAGGTTTTCTTCCCTGGGATAACATGTGCTTCACATTCTTTTGTGTTTTCCTTTACTTAATAGAATATTTGGAGATATCATGTCCATATACAAAAGGCTGCCATATTATATTTAATGGCTTAATGGCTTTTTATTTAATCAGCTCTATATGATGGTATGACATTCGTTTCTAATCATTCACTATTAACATAAAAAGAATGCTGTACTACATATTCACATGGACACAGCATTTCACCCAACCATGTTGTCTATCTGTAGAACACATTCCTGGAAGCAGAATGGCTGGCTTGGGGTTTACATACATTTTTCATTTTAAAGAATTTGGCAACATGTTTCCATTAATGAATCATGATTTCATGATGTTTTACCAACAGATTATCTTATCACTCTTAATCCTGCCAGTCTGAAGACTTGAGGAACAGCATCTTGATGTGTTTCCTTTCATTAAACTTTTTTTTTTTTAATAATTGTAGACTGAGTGCAGGAGAAGGGGGTGACAGAGGAGGAGATGGTTGGATGGCATTACCAACACAATCGACATGAGGTTGAGCAAACTCTGGAAGACAGTGAAGGATAGGGAAGCCTGGCGTGCTGCAGTCCATGGGTCACAAAGAGTCAGACATGACTGAAACACCTTAGCGTGTATTCACATGAGAAATAGTATGGAGAGATCTGTGTGTATTTTCTCTAGATTCCCCTCTGGCATCACCTTACAAAACCATGATCGGATATTACAGTCAGGATATCGACACCAATACAGTCAAAACACAGAACTTTTCATCAAGCCAAGGATCCCTGATCTGCCCTCACCATGCCCCCTGCTCGCCTGAAACTCCCCTCCCCTCCACCCGTGATCCCCAGCAGCCACGAAGCTCTCCTCCACTTCTGTAATTTTGTCTTGTCTGTATGTTACAGAAATTGGAAAGGTGTTTTCTGAGTTTTGGATGAGGATGAATGGCTTTCAGTGTTTAAGATATTCTGTATGCTTTCCTATGAACGTTGACCTTCCATATTTTATATCAAGTTAACTGGTATAGACTTCATACAGCTCATTAGTAAGAGACCTGTCCCTTGTTACAGCATTTTCTGTGTAGAACAGACTATTTTATTAGCTATACACACACTGTGTACCTATTATGATTTATTATTCTGTGATCTCATGATGGTATATAGAAAACCTTTCCCCATTGGCAATTTAAAGAAAGTATCTTAAGTTTTTGTCCAGTGTTTTCCAATACGTTATGGCTTTTCAAAACTATTAAATCTGATTCTTTTTTATTAGTAGCAGTAATAGTAGTAGTATATGAGTAAAGATCTCCAGTTGTCTACCTAGTTTCCCCCAAAATTTTTGACATTTTTAACTAGTGCCCTCTCATGTACCTTTCTATGTGTATTATATATTATTTGTATTTTGTATGCATTATTTTTATAAGTACTATGACAGCGTTTTTCAGGAAGTTAAAGAAATGTTCTGAGACTTTCCTAAAGTACTATAACATGATGAGGAACTAGAGGTTTTTTTTTTTTTCCTTCATCGTATTAATAACGATGTTTTCAACAATAACAGTATTGTTAATTTTGCACAGCAAACTTGAACTAAAAATGAAAAGCTATGTTAATTCCAATCTGAAGCTAACTAATGTAACCTGTTAATTCATTTCTTTACAGCATTGATTATAACAAAGTTGATTAGGAATCAGTCCCTTCATGGTGGATTCACTCTGGTTTCTTCCCAGATGGGTCCCCTACTTCAGATCTCTGAGCCAGATTCACGTGCTTTCAGCATGAATACGGCAGCACTGAAACCTTTTTCTTGGAGAAATAATTAAAGGCAGATAGTCTGCTAACTTTTAATACTTAGACTGATTTATCAGATGAACAGTTCTTCTTCTTTTTCTTATTACATCTTATTCTTCATTTATGGGTACAAGATTTCTTTTGGAAAGCATACATAAAAACTCAATTTGCGTAACATGAAAAATGGGTCACTCACTCAAGTTCATAAAGAGTTGCACTGTAGTTTAGCCATACAGAAATACATCTTCCACCTATCATTATATGCTAATCATAATATAGAAAATATGGAAAAGACTCTGATGCTAGGAGAGATTGAGGGCAGGATGAGAAGAGAGTGACAGAGGATGAGACAGTTGGATGGCATCACTGACTCAATGGACAGGAGTTTGAGCCAACTCTAGGTGAAGGGCAGGGAAGCCTGGTGTGCTACAGTCCATGGGGTCACAAAGAGTTGGACATAACTAGGTGACTGAACAATGACAATCATAATATTTAAATGCAGAAATGTCGAGTTCCAGATGAAAAGATGCCCTTCTGAATTCTTCCTAAAGTGTTCTATTTTTTCAAAATAAGTTGCCCATCCTCTGATTTTATCAGAGCAGGCTATAAATAATGGGATCCTTGTTTCCTTCTGAAAGGAACTGGTGGACCTTCAGCATGCCTACTGTAAGCTAAGCAGACAGTACCAGGCAAAGACAGCAGAACTGACTCGCGCCAACAGCCTCGTCGATCAGAATGAAGCCGAAGTGAAGAAACTGAGACTTCGAGTCGAAGAACTAAAATGGGGACTCAACCAAAAAGAAGACAAGGTACTTTTAAGTGAAACACATTTTAGATAGATTCAAAATTTGATTTCAAGCGTTTGATAGCATAGAAAAAGCATTTTCTTTTTTACTAGTAAATGGCATTACTTGATATAAAACCTTCACATTTAAAATTTGAAATCAACTAAAAAGCATAAGGAAAGAGGAAAATATTACGTAGACAACATGCTTGTTTTTTGTAGTATTAGTTGGGCATTTGTTGCATATGCCCTATAGCTTCAAATACGTTTCAGCTTGGGGGTGTGGGGGTGTGGGTGGGGTATCATTGGTATCATTAAAACTTGGTGTTTTAATGGAAATCAGATATATAGAGACATCCAGAGGAGCAGTTAATGCTGGAGATATAAATCTGGTGGTGGTCATGTGTTAATACACAACATTAAAACCACAAGACTGGCTGAGATTATTGAACAAATAATAGATAAAATCCTTAGGACTCTTTGAACAAAAAGTGTTAGTGGCTCAGTTGTGTCCAGCTCTTTGTGACCCCATGGACTGTAGCCCACCAGGCTCCTCTGTCCATGGAATCCTGCAACAAGAGTACTGAAGTGGGTTGTCATTCCCTTCTCCAGGGGATCTTCCCGACCCAGGGAGACCAGGTCTCCCACATTGCAGGCAAATGTGTCTATTAAAATATAGCCCTTTCACAGTCCCTCCTGTCCTTCCTACACATTCACATAATAAATATCTCCTGTTTGTTTTGCAAAATAAAAAAAAGTCGGTGTTTTAAGCTTTAATTTTACATCTTATAGAAATATGATGTATGTTGTCATTATGTTATGATATATATATCCTCTCCAGTGCTTTCTGATGTTCAAAGAATGTAGGCATCTCAGTCATGTCATGAAACGTCAACTACCTAATGGTCTATGGCATGTTTAAGAATGTGATACCTTAACAGTACACCTGTGACCCGGAGGATTTCAGCTGCAGTTACAAACAACAAAGAGAGTTTTCTTGAGAGAAACTCTCAAGAGTTTCAGTGTGAGAGCATCCGTCACCCATGGCGGCAGCTATTTCAGATGGGGTTCCAGGCACTGCGTCTGCTCCTGTCGGCCAACTTTCGAGGCAAAAATAATTACTTCCCTGGTTAAAAAGAATGTTTGCAGATACTGCCAAACAGTTGGAAATTAAAGAAAGAAAATGGAAATTGCTTTTCCAAGGGGTGATTCAATAACAGAGCACAGTCCCCCTTTGAAGATTTAATTTTTCATCCAATCTGTTGCAGTCAAGCAACCCAGATCTTCTTATCTAATAACATCCATGAAAATAGAATTATTTGACTGGTGTGAGGCTCATACATCACCCCCTGATCTTACTGTAGCTGACTTGTCCATGGGCATTTTATCCTTGATGTCTCTTTTTATGAAGACATACATGTTCTTTTTAATGATGTACATGCGTGGTGAAGCTGGACTGTGGAAGAATAAGTCAGGAGAGGAATAGAGGCACTCTCGAGAGCAGTTCGGGGTTTTTATTTGATTGTAGCATTTACTCCTGTGAATAGTTTTGATATACATGCATTTGTTGCAGGAGGTGGTAAATAAACTTTTGTGTTGGCCAATCTCAGCTTTAAGAAATTGCTTGGGACTGAATCATCAGGAAGGAAACTGTGATAATACGCAGTGTTCCAGGGCTAATGAAGTACTGGTTCCCAGAGATCCGATTCAGCCATCTAATTGTGGAATGTTAAAAAACAGCTGTGGTCTTCAGAAGGCTTATATTAGTTGCCCTTTCCTGGAAGAGAATCAGCCTCCCTACATCATTGTCAGTCTTGGGATGTGTGACATTTGCTTTGCCCAAGAAGCAGAACCTCCGTGTGCCACACCATCCAGAGCTTTGTGAACCCAACATGCCTCTTCTCCCATGTGTTTTTTCCTGCCATGCCTCATATCATGAGGCCAGCAGGTCCAAAACTGACATCATTCTCCCAGCATGAATTCTGAAACAGGAAGGCTTTGGAGCAGAGCCCTTATGGACCCAGATGGATCCACATGGGTAAAACAGAAGTCAATATTTATTGTGGTAAGCCACTGACATTTTGGATTTGTTTGTTACTATAGGAAAACTTAGCTAAGGCTGACTGATATAGTCCTTCAAACAAAAATAGCCTGTTAAAATCACATGACACTGGTTCCGGTGCTGTATGCAGTTGGTAAGAAGGCTCATTGCAGGTGAGAATGAAGACAACTCATTTTGTAGAGTCTCAAAAGCTTTGGTACGTTATTTCCTGTAATGCCTTGGAAAGCAGATAATGGACAGAATGAGCTTGTGGTTTTTAGATGAATAGGTATGTGGCTAATATTTTTGTTTGTCTGCTACTATTGCCTTTGACAAGTGCCCAAAGGAAAGATGAATTCAGAAAAGACTTGTTGAATTTTCAAAGAGATATGTAAGGTAATACAGAAATGTAAGTACTTCTGTGACTGCCAGGGTCTGATTTTCATTTGCAAATGCTAAGACAGAAAACTGAGCTTGGCTTTGAGCAATGAAGATTATTTAAGGTTGAGCTTTTAGGCAAGGGCCAATTCAGTGGTGTGGCTTTCAAGCCTGTTGTTAAAAGCTCTTCATTAAGGTCATTTTCTGCAAATCCTTGAAGTTGAACAACTTGGCACAGGGAGAAGACAGATTGTGCCTCTCCCAGAATATCCCACAGATTCAAGGCAACTACAGGTAGCTCAGAGACAATCAACATCTCCCAGAGAATTATACATGGGACAGCTGACCTGTGGAATTTACTGAAATCAAAAGAAAAACAAAAAGGCTGTAAGCTTTTGTGAAAAAATATGCTGACAAGTGAGTTTCCAGCCTGGGATAAAAGAGACTGATTTCTCTAGATTTAAAAGAATCTTCAATTCCTCCAAAAGTTGTGGGCTGAGCAATTCTGTCAACACCAGAACACAGGAAGTAATGTCCAGAGCTGTATTCAAATATGGACAGAGTGTGTAGTGAGGAAAGACCAACTACAGAACAACGCCAAGAACATTAGAAAAGCAGTGACTTGGCAACTGTTATCAAGAGGCTTGCTCAGCGTGCTTTAGGCTCACTTGCTCAGTGGTGTCTGAATCTTTGTGACCCCATGGACTGTAGCCTGATAGGCTGCTCTGTCCACAGGATTCTCCAGGCAAGAATACTGGAGTGGGTTGCCATTTCCTCCTCCAGGGGATCTTCCCAACCCAGGGACTGAACCCATGTCTCCTGGGTCTCCTGCATTGACAGGTAGATTCTTTACCACTGAGCCACCTGGGAAGGCCCAGGCAAAACAAAACAACTTTCCCCGTGAGCAAGATATGAGCTTCCTGAAATATCTGCCAAGTTAGATTTTATAAATAGCTTCTATTTCTCTTATCAGTATGAAAGTTTTTATTATAATTTTCTTGGTGTAGTTGCACTGTAGGGTGTTGAGGGTATGAATTACTTGTCGTTTGAGCACCTAGATTTCTGGAACAAGAGACGGCATATTGAGATGTGAAGTAGCAGATCTTCAAGGCCTAGGCTGTGGTTGGAAGGCTGCTTGGGTAATTTCTCTTGGGGAAGGAGTGAAAAGGTATGGGTGTGCATTTGATTACTTGTTGTTCCATCTGTGCAAGGAATACAGTTCCCGAGCATAAATGGTGGGCATGTGACTTGTTTGGCAAATGGAATTTGTGGGGCTTTGAAATAGAATCTTTTGGAACTATATAATTCCTTTTGGATAAGTATTTGGACATACTTCATGTTTGAAGTTTAAAAATAGATGTTGAAATACACGTTCAAAACATAAAATAATTCAATGTTCTGCACCTCTGCACCCAACCAGTTGATCACCAGAGGTGACTGATCCAAAGCAGGATCAACTCATATGGGTGTGTAATCTGGATTACTTAATTGCAGTTGTCAGTCTTGAGTTTTTCTCTGATTAAAGGTCATCCCTCTTTCTGATGGCTGGGCATGAAAATATTCCTTATGGAAATAAGATTTCACATTAGGTAGCAGCCAACATTTCTATAATTTGACTTATCATTGAGAAGCAAAGAAAATTCTGTCAGTTTCACTGCGGAGCTTTTTAATTTCACAGTAGCAAATTCTTCAAATTGCAATTAGTTGAGATTAATGTTTAATTGGAACTGTCAAATACAAAGTTCCCGACTCCCACAAGTCAACAAATTTTAAATAAATGAAAATGAGATATTAATCCTCTATACAGCAGAGAAAAATAGATATTTGGAGGCCCATGAGAGAAAACCCAGGGTCTGATTAAAGGAAGGAGCAAATTAAAAAACTCTTTTTTTGAACGAGTTGGTTTTCTTTAAGCAAATTACGCCCCAAATCTAATTTGACATGTGTTTATTAGAAGTTAAACATTCTTTTCTCATCATTTCATTGAAGTCTTTCTGTGAATATATGTATTACATTATATGATGGTAAAATTTAATTGAGACTTCACTACTGTAAGGCAGAAATAATTACTTATATATCCACATTAAAATGCCAAAATAACTGACCACTGTAATAAGTGTGGTGTGAAAAGCAGCCTAATGAATAATAAAATGATGCAATAGCCAAAGTTAATAAATTCCAAAAAGGCAGTACCTAAGAAGCAAGGAGTATAATATAAACAGTTACTATGACACGTGGGTACTCTACACTCTATGACTAGTATTAAGACTGAAGGACTGAATGAGATAAGGCTTGCCAAGGACTATTTTAAATTTTTCAAAGCAATACTATATCATATAAAGAAGGAAAAATAAAAGGAAAAAAATCAGCTATTATCTTACCATCATATCCTATTACTTCAATGTATATTAACTTCAAATGCCCAGGCAATTTTATACAGAGATGCAGTAATCATTTGCAAATAATATACTCAGTCAGTTACCATAGCTTTCTTGCTGCTGTGTACTTTTCATACTTGGTATTTCAAGAAAGGGTATAATATTTATCTCCTTGGATATAAATTATTTAATAAACCAACCTTCTTTACTGAATGTCATTTGTGTTTTTTTTTTTTCAACATAACTTTACCATGACTATTGTCATGTACAGTTGACCCTTGAACAACATGGGTTTGAACTGTGTGGGTCCACTTAATAGGAAGATATTTTTCAATAGTAAATATTACAGTACAACCCAGTCCATAATTGGTTGAAAGTGCAGACATATAGGGCCAACTGTAAATTATAGGATGATTAACTTCCAAGTTCAAGATTCAAAGGTACAGACCTTTTATCCTCCACTGGGAAGAAAAAGTCTTCTAAGTGGGATTACATGACCCAGATAACCACGATGGTGTGATCACTCACCCAGAGCCAGATATCCTGGAATGCAAAGTCAACTGGGCCTTAGGAAGCATCAACATGAACAAAGCTAGTGGAGGTGATGGAATTCCAGTTGAGCTTTTTCAAATCCTAAAAGATGATGCTGTTAAAGTGCTGCACTCTATATGCCAGCAAATTAGGAAAACTCAGCAGTTGCCACAGGACTGGAAAAGGTCAGTTTTCATTCCAATCCAAAAGAGAGGCAATGCCAAAGAATGTTCACACAACTGCACTCATCTCACATGCTAGGAAAGTAAAGCTTAAAGTTCTCCAAGCCAGGCCTCAATAGTACCTGAACTGTGAACTTAAAGATGTTCAAGTTGGATTTAGAAAAGGCAGAGGAACCAGAGATCAAATTGCCAACATCCACTGGATCATCGAAAAAGCAAGAGAGTTCCAGAAAAACATCTACTTCTGCTTTGTTGACTATGTCAAAGCCTTTGACTGAGTGAATCACAACAAAATGTGGAAAACTCTTAAAGAGGTAGGAATACCAGACCACCTTTACTTCCCTCCTGAGAAATCTGTATGCAGGTCAAGAAGCAACAGTTAGAAGTGGACGTGGAACAACAGACTGGTTCCATATTGGAAAAGGAGTACGTCGAGGCTGTCACTCTGCTTATTTAACTTACATGCAGAGTACTCATGCAAAATGCTGGGCTGGATGAAGCACATGCTGGAATCAAGAATGCAGGGAGAAACATTAATAACCTCAGATATGCAGATGATGCCACTCTTATGGCAGAAAACAAAGAGGAACTAAAGTGCTTCTTGATGAAAGTGAGAGAGGATATTGAAAAAGTTGGCTTATAGTTCAACATTAAAAAAACTAAGATCCTGGCATCTAGTCCCATTACTTCATGGCAAATAGATGAGGAAACAATGGAAACATTGAGAGGCAGTGACTGCAGCCGTGAAGTTAAAAGACACTTGCCCCTTGCAAGAAAAGCTATGACCAACCTAGACAGCATATTAAAAAGCAGAGACATTACTTTGCCAACAAATGTCTGTCTAGTCAAAGCTATGGTTTTTCCATTAGTTATGTATGGATATGAGAGTTGGACTGTAAAGAAAGCTGAGCGCCAAAGAATTGATGCTTTTGAACTGTAGTGTTGGAGAAGACTCTTGTGAGTCCCTTGGACTGTAAGGAGAACCAATCAGTCCATCCTAAAGAAATAAGTCTTAAATATATATTGGAAGGCCTGATGCTGCAGCTGAAACTCCAGTACTTTGGCCGCCTGATGGGAAGAACTGACTCATTGGAAAAGACCCTGATGTTGGGAAAGATTGAAGATAGGAGGAGAAGGGGACGACAGAGAATGAGATGGTTGAATGGCATCACCGACTCGTTGGACATGAGTTTGAGCAAGTTCTGGGAGCTGTTGATGGACAGGGAAGCCTGGTGTGCTGTGGTCCACAGGGTCACAAAGAGTCAGGCATGACTGAGTGACTGAACTGAATGAACAGAAGTGGGATTATTGAGTTATAGGATATGAATATAATATGGCTCTTGACACATTCAAAATTACTAATTTTCTTTGCCTCTAAATGACAGGTCAAACTGTAGAAATATTCACTGTTATGTAAAATCTTAACTGCATCTTATCTGTTGCAAAAGTAAGTTCAAATCTCAAATGATGTATTTATAAAGCTAAGAATTTAATTGCTCAGTTTGCCAAGTTGTTAATTGGATTTACTCTCAATTTAAACTGCTTCTTTTTGTTAAACTCTTTCCTTAGTGTGGCCATTATTATTATATATTATATATGTTATTCTATTAGTCTGTTCAGGTCAGTTGCTCAGTCGTGACCAACTCTTTGCAGCGCCCTGGACTGTAGCATGCCAGGCCTCCTTGTCCATCACCAACTCCTGGAACTTATGCAAACTCATGTCCGTTGATTTGGTGATGCCATCCTCTGTCATCCCCTTTTCCTCCCACCTTCAATCTTTCCCAGCATCAGGGTCTTTTCCAGTGAGTTAGTTCTTTGCATCAGGTGGCCAAAGTATTAGAGTTTCAGCTTCAGCATCAGTCCTTCCAATGAATATCCAGGACTGATTTCCTTTAGAATGGACAGGTTCAATCTTCTTGCAGTCCAAAGGACTCATAAGAGTCTTCTCCAACACCACAGTTCAAAAGCATCGATTCTTTGGCACTCAGCTTTCTTTATAGTCCAACTCTCACATCCATACATGACTACTGGAAAAACCATAGCTTTGACTAGATGGACCTTTGCTGGCAAAGTAATGTCTCTGCTTTTTAATATGCTGTCTAGGTTGGTCATAACTTTTTTCCAAGGAGCAAGCATCTTTTAATTTCATGGCTGCAGTCCCATCTTCAGTGATTATTCCCTTATTGTAGCTCAATACCTACTCTTGATTTTTCTATATATGTTTTAATAATAGAGTCTATTAGTAAGAGGACTTTGAAGATATTCAGTGATTCTTCTATGTTAAAAGAGATGTAAATCAGGGATCAAGTAGTTCTTAGTCCTTGTGTGTTAGTTGCTTAGTCGTGTCTGACTCTCTGTGATCCCATGGACTGTAGCCTGCCAGGTTCCTCTCTCCATGGAATTCTCCAGGCAGAAATACTGGATTGGGTAGCCATTCCCTTCTCTAGGGGATCTTCCCAACCCAGGGATCAAATCTAGTTCTTTCCCATTGCCAGCAGATTCATTACATTCATTCATTTCTCTGGTGTCTGAGCCACCAGAGAAATCCTAGATACCTACAATTCACAAACGAAGCAGGTGAGAAGGATCCTGTGGTAACTGACAAGTAAAAGCTCTATGGTGAGGGAAAGAAGACTCAGTTAACTTCAAGATGACTTTCATACTTCCAGGAGTTCATGGATTTCTTCATTGAACTAAGATTTGGTTTAAGTACTCAGCTATAGATCAAATATATTCCCAGTGTAAAGGTCACAGTCTAATATGATTGTCTAACCTGTCTGCACAATAAAAACCCTTTGGAATATTTTATTTTTTTCAACCTTAGATCTGTTTTTAAAAAATTATATTGGAGTATGGTTGAATAACAATGTTGTGTTAGTTTCAGGTGTACAACAAAATGATTCAGTTATACATATACATGTATCTGCTCTTTTTCAAATCTCTTACCATTTAGTTTATTACATAATATTGAATACAGTTTTCTATGCCAACAGTAGGTCCTTGATGGCTATCTGTTTTAAATATAATAGTGTGTTTATGTCAAGGTCAAATTGCCAACCTTTCCTTTTGGTAATCATTTTGTTTTCTGAGGCTGTAAGTTGGTTTCTGTTTTGTAAATAAGTTCAGTTTTTGTTTAAGATTCCACATAGAGACAATGTCATATGATATTTGACTTCCTTCACTTGATATGATAATCTTTAGGTCTATCTATATTGCTGTAAATGGTATTATTCCATTCTTTTTATTTTTTAATATAAATTTATTTATTTATTTATTTTTTTCTTTTTGGGGACAAGGGAAGGGGCCTGGGGTATAAATTTATTTTAGTTGGAGGTTAATTACTTTACAATATTGTATTGGTTTTGCCATACATCAACATGAATCCATCACAGGTATACATGTGTTCCCCATCCTGAACCCCCCCCGCCCCCGTGCCATCCCTCTGGGTCATCCCAGTGCACCAGCCCCAAGCATCCAGTATCATTCATCGAACCTGGACTGGTGATTCGTTTCATGTGTGAGTAAAATTATACATGTTTCAATTCCATTCTTTTTAATGGCTGAGTAACATCCATTGTATAAATATACCACATCTTCTTTANTCTTTCCTTAGTGTGGCCATTATTATTATATATTATATATGTTATTCTATTAGTCTGTTCAGGTCAGTTGCTCAGTCGTGACCAACTCTTTGCAGCGCCCTGGACTGTAGCATGCCAGGCCTCCTTGTCCATCACCAACTCCTGGAACTTATGCAAACTCATGTCCGTTGATTTGGTGATGCCATCCTCTGTCATCCCCTTTTCCTCCCACCTTCAATCTTTCCCAGCATCAGGGTCTTTTCCAGTGAGTTAGTTCTTTGCATCAGGTGGCCAAAGTATTAGAGTTTCAGCTTCAGCATCAGTCCTTCCAATGAATATCCAGGACTGATTTCCTTTAGAATGGACAGGTTCAATCTTCTTGCAGTCCAAAGGACTCATAAGAGTCTTCTCCAACACCACAGTTCAAAAGCATCGATTCTTTGGCACTCAGCTTTCTTTATAGTCCAACTCTCACATCCATACATGACTACTGGAAAAACCATAGCTTTGACTAGATGGACCTTTGCTGGCAAAGTAATGTCTCTGCTTTTTAATATGCTGTCTAGGTTGGTCATAACTTTTTTCCAAGGAGCAAGCATCTTTTAATTTCATGGCTGCAGTCCCATCTTCAGTGATTATTCCCTTATTGTAGCTCAATACCTACTCTTGATTTTTCTATATATGTTTTAATAATAGAGTCTATTAGTAAGAGGACTTTGAAGATATTCAGTGATTCTTCTATGTTAAAAGAGATGTAAATCAGGGATCAAGTAGTTCTTAGTCCCTGTGTGTTAGTTGCTTAGTCGTGTCTGACTCTCTGTGATCCCATGGACTGTAGCCTGCCAGGTTCCTCTCTCCATGGAATTCTCCAGGCAGAAATACTGGATTGGGTAGCCATTCCCTTCTCTAGGGGATCTTCCCAACCCAGGGATCAAATCTAGTTCTTTCCCATTGCCAGCAGATTCATTACATTCATTCATTTCTCTGGTGTCTGAGCCACCAGAGAAATCCTAGATACCTACAATTCACAAACGAAGCAGGTGAGAAGGATCCTGTGGTAACTGACAAGTAAAAGCTCTATGGTGAGGGAAAGAAGACTCAGTTAACTTCAAGATGACTTTCATACTTCCAGGAGTTCATGGATTTCTTCATTGAACTAAGATTTGGTTTAAGTACTCAGCTATAGATCAAATATATTCCCAGTGTAAAGGTCACAGTCTAATATGATTGTCTAACCTGTCTGCACAATAAAAACCCTTTGGAATATTTTATTTTTTTCAACCTTAGATCTGTTTTTAAAAAATTATATTGGAGTATGGTTGAATAACAATGTTGTGTTAGTTTCAGGTGTACAACAAAATGATTCAGTTATACATATACATGTATCTGCTCTTTTTCAAATCTCTTACCATTTAGTTTATTACATAATATTGAATACAGTTTTCTATGCCAACAGTAGGTCCTTGATGGCTATCTGTTTTAAATATAATAGTGTGTTTATGTCAAGGTCAAATTGCCAACCTTTCCTTTTGGTAATCATTTTGTTTTCTGAGGCTGTAAGTTGGTTTCTGTTTTGTAAATAAGTTCAGTTTTTGTTTAAGATTCCACATAGAGACAATGTCATATGATATTTGACTTCCTTCACTTGATATGATAATCTTTAGGTCTATCTATATTGCTGTAAATGGTATTATTCCATTCTTTTTATTTTTTAATATAAATTTATTTATTTATTTATTTTTTTCTTTTTGGGGACAAGGGAAGGGGCCTGGGGTATAAATTTATTTTAGTTGGAGGTTAATTACTTTACAATATTGTATTGGTTTTGCCATACATCAACATGAATCCATCACAGGTATACATGTGTTCCCCATCCTGAACCCCCCCCGCCCCCGTGCCATCCCTCTGGGTCATCCCAGTGCACCAGCCCCAAGCATCCAGTATCATTCATCGAACCTGGACTGGTGATTCGTTTCATGTGTGAGTAAAATTATACATGTTTCAATTCCATTCTTTTTAATGGCTGAGTAACATCCATTGTATAAATATACCACATCTTCTTTATCTGTTCATCTGTCAGTGGACATTTGGGTTGCTCCCATGTCTTGGCTATTGTATACAGCACTACAGTGAACACAGGGATACATGTATACTTTCAAACCACGGTTTTCTTCAGATATATGTTCAGGAGTGGGATTGCTGGATCATATGGAACGTATTCTTAGTTTCTTAAAGAACCTTCGTACTGCTGTTGAGAGCAGCTGCACCAACTTACATTCCCACCAATAGAGCAAGAGGTTTCTCCTTTTGCAAACCCTCTCCAGCATGTATTGTCTGTAGACATTGATGATGGCCATTCTGACTGGTGTAAGGTAATATCTCATTGTAATTTCTACTGGTGTTCCTCTTATAATTAGTGATGTTGAGCATCTTTTCACGTGCCTCTTGACCATCTGTACATCTTATTTGGAGAAGTCTCTATTTAGGTTTTCTTCTCCTTTCTGATTGGGTTGTAAAAATATTAATACTCAAGACTTATCTCTAGTAGCCAAGTCAATTTTTATGGGTGAGGCCTGTGCATGAGTATTTTTAAAATACTTCTTAAATGATTCTGTTTTCTAGTGACTTTTCAGAACCACTGGTCTAAGGAGAAAAGACTGCCACCATTGAAACTCAAATTCATAACTTTGGTCCCCACCAAATACACACATTTACAGTAACAGATTTTACCAGTAGAGTATACATGCAATGGCTTGCTACAGAAACCAGGCTTTTAGTCCATTGTAGTTTGTACCTGTATCATAATAATTTGCAAAACTAATTGATATGATCTTCTAGTTTTATGAGAAGTTCAAAAGATGGAAAATCACTTAAATAGATGGAAAAAATAAGATACTATGAACAATGTAAGTTCATACTCAAAATGCTAGTGTTTTGCTAAATGCATTTGTCGGTGTGGCTTTACACTTAGTAATTATCACCTTAATCACCTTATTACAGTTTAGCTAATTTTGGCTTTGCATTTTAATGCTGTTGGTGTCAAAAAGGTGTATCGTTCCAAAAGTCTGATATCATCAGCAATGATGAATGTGAGAGACACTTTGTTTAAGCCTACAGAACATTAATTATCTAAATTAACAGCTGATTTTTAAACAAGTCTTTATTTGGAAGGGCACAGACCTTTTTTCCTAGCCCTAAATATATTTTGGTGAAATCTCACTAACGTACACTCTGCTAATTTTAAGACTGTGAGAATGGTGATAGACTGAAATTTGAATATATCTATGAAAAAGATGTGGGAAGTGTTTCAGGTTAAGGTTAAAAATAAATAATAAAGAGGCGAGTTTCAGGTTGATATGGGGACAGAAGCGGTGACCAGTGATTCAAGATCTGAACTGAACTGCAAAAAAAAGCCCAGTCCATTTATTACTTCCTGGATGAGATGGTTGGATGGCATCACTGACTCAATGGACATGAGTTTGAGCAAGCTCCGGGAGTTGGTGATGGACAGGAAAGCCTGGCATGCTGCAGTCCATTGGGTCGCAAATAGTTGGACATGACTGAGCGACTGAACTGAATTTCTCTGTTAGATGTTAGAATACACCTGAGTTCTTCCCCAGAAGAGGTTTATAGTGTCATTGGGGATAGCCCAATATAAATGTTTGAAGTTAAATGTGTAAAATCAGTGTCAAGATGGTGGTATTTATAGGATGCAAGAAAGAATTGGCCATAGTTCTTTTCCTTCCATTGTTTAAAGACTATTTATGTGTTTGTTTTAATTATTTATCATCTGACACCTCAACTGGAATATATGGGCAAAGACCAGTACAGTTGTGCCCCTAAGTGGGCCAGCTTTCAGTAAAACTGTCCATTCTCTTCTCCAGGGGATCTTCCTGACCCAGGAATTGAACCCAGGTCTCTTGCATTGCAGGCAGATTCTGTACCATCAAATCACCAGGGAAGTCCAAAACTGTCTCAAGTGCCCTTAAAATAAAAACATCATGGCACTATAACATGAGCAGAGGTCTTGCATCCTCATCGCTATACACAGCTAATCTAAATCCTAATAAATCCTCTTTCTGTGGATAGTTTGAAGGGTACCACTTCCTGCAATCATTTATCATGATCTTGCTCTTTCTTTACCCTATCAACCACCTAGATTGTCCTTAAAGGTGTTTAGTACTCTTGCCTGGAAACTCCCATGGACAAAGGAGCCTGGTAGACTGCGTCCATGGGGTCACGAAGAGTCAGACACGACTGAGCAACATCACTTTCACTTTTCACTTTCATGCATTGGAGAAGGAAATGGCAACCTACTCCAGTGTTCTTGCCTGGAGAATCCCAGGGATGGAGGAGCCTGGTAGGCTGCCGCCTATGGGGTCGAACAGAGTCAGACAAGACTGAAGCGACCTAACAGCAGCAGCAGCAGCATCCCAAGTTGTGCCACTCTGTCATGTGTATTGTTTAGAACTGAGAACAAGCCCAAAGACTCAGAATTTTGAACTGCCCCTCTTACTATCTAAAAGAATATAACATAGCTTCTTCGTGGGCTTTACTTTCCCCTTAAGCCTTAGACCCCTACCTCCGTTTCCTTCAGTCAGTTCAGTCACTCAGTCATGTCCAAATCTTTGGGACCCCATGGTCTGCAGCATACCAGGCTGCTATCTATCACCCACTCCTGGAGCCTGCCCAAACTCACGTCCATTGAGTTTGAGAAGGCTCAAACCATCCAACCATCTCATCCTGTGTAATCCCCTTCTTCTCCTGCCTTCAGTCTTTCCCAGCATCAGTGTCTTTACCAATGAGTCAATTCTTTGCATCTGGTGGTCAAAGTATTGGAGCTTCAGCATCAGTCCTTCCAATGAATATTCAGATTCCAATGAATAATCAGGAAATTGTGATTTCCTTTTGAATGTACTGGCTCTTTCTCCTTGCATTCCAAGGGACTCTCAAGAGTCTTCTCCAACACCACTGTTCAGAAGCATCAATTATTTGGTGCTCAGCTTTCTTTATGGTCTCTCATATCCATACATGACTACTGGAAAAACCATAGCTTTGACTAGACAGACCTTTGTTGATAAAGTGATGTCTGTGCTTTTTAATACACTGTCTAGGTATGTCATATCTTTTTTCCAAGGAGCAAGCATCTTTTAATTTCATGGTCATAGTCACCATCTGCAGTGATTTTGGAGCCCCAAAAGATAAAGTCTGTCACTGCTTCCATTGTTTCCCCATCTATTTGCCATGAGGTGATGGAACCAGATGCCATGATCTTAGTTTTCTGAATGTTGAGTTTTAAGCCAGCTTTTTCACTCTCCTCTTTTACTTTAATCAAGAGGCTTTTTAGTTCCTCTTTGTTTTCTGCCATAAGGGTGGTATCATCTACATATCTGAGGTTATTGATATTTCCCCCAGCAATCTTGATTCCAGTTTGTGCTTTATTCATCCCAGCATTTTGTATGATGTACTCTGCATAGAAGTTAAATAAGCAGGGTGACAATATATAGCCTTGATGTACTCCTTCCCCAATTTGGAACCAGTCCATTTTTCCATGTCCAGTTCTAACAGTTGCTTCTTGACCTGCAAAAAAGTTTTCTTAGGAGGCAGGTCAGATGGTCTGGTATTCACATCTTTTGAAGAATTTTCCACAGTTTGTTTTGATCCACACAGTCAAAGGCTTGGGCATAGTCAATAAAGCAGAGGTAAATGTTTTTCTGGAACTCTCTTGCTTTTTTTGATGATCCAACATAGGTTGGCAATTTAATCTGTGGTTCCTCTGCCTTTTCTAAATCCAGCTTGAACATCTGGAAGTTCTTGATTCACATACTGTTGAAGCCTAACTTGGAGAATTTTGAGCATTACTTTAATAATGCTCCATCTCCTTAGTCCAAAATAATATATACCTCACTTTGCTTTGCTTTAGGGCTTCCCAGGTGGTAGTAGTGATAAAGAATCTCCCTGCAATGTAGAAGACCCAGCTTAGATCCTTCGTCAGGAAGATCCCTTGGAGAAGGGTATGGCTACCCACTCCAGTATTCTGGCCTGGAGAATCCGATGGACAGAGGAGCCTGGCAGGCTACAGTCACAAAGAGTCAGACATGACTGAGTGACTTTCACTTTGCCTTGCTTTAGAATTCTTTATACTTATGTTGATTCGTGCTCCGCATATTATAAATTGTATTTTCTCGTGTTAACTACATTCTATTATTTTGTTTGCCAATCAAAAAACTAGGAGGGAAAAAAAAGGGAAAGTCAGATCCCCTTCAGAACTTAATAACAAACCAAATGCATCATGTGTGCTATATTCTAAGATGAAACTCTTTCAACTTGTGTGTAGAAAATATAGTGTGTGATAAGAACTCAGTAAAATTGGCATGTTTTAAGGACAGGTTATATGGAAGACTTCAGAGCATGATCACTTGTTAGTGTTTCCCTCTCCTCTTAACTCTAGGCGACACTTGTAGACCACCAGTTCAATGGACATGAGTTTAAGCAGACTCAGGGAGATAGTGAAGGGCAGGGAAGCCTGGTGTGCTGCAGTCCATGGGGTCACAAAGAGTCAGACACGACTTAGTGACTGAACAACAACAATATATTTTTATTCTTCTTTTGAACAATGTCTGATACTTTATTAGCATTTTTCATCTAGTTCTATTGTTTCTACTCGTTTATGCTCTGAAAAATGGAAGTGGTATAAACCTCATTAGGAAAAAAGACAATAGACAACACAGCAAAGAATAATCACTTTTCTTCTTCCTCTTCAGTTGAGTTAGTCTCACTTCTCAGCACCGTTCATTCTTCATGCAAATCTGTCTTCTCTATTTACATATTTCCTTTTATACTGACATCCCACTGCCATCCCCTTCTCTACATGTGCAGCCACTTAGTGAGATTTTGTGAATGCTCTTGTTTAAATGTGTTTTTTGTACATTATGTTCTTTTTGTCATGTGTACGTGTTTTATCTTGCGTTAACTTGGTGTCTGATCCATACCCCAGGGAGATTTTCACACAGATCTAAGAGGGGTTCAGTACAGGGGTTGGTGCAGGTTGTTCCTGGGGGCTGAGAAGAGGAGCATCTGGGCCTTTGGTCACAGGGTGAGTGGACACACCTGTGATGGGCACCAGGGGGTCCTCTGCTCTACAGCAGATGACTCAAACCCGCCAGAATGCCCAGGGATCTTAATCACGTGAAATGAAAAGAGATGCAGATGATTTTATAAAAGGTGGTATCTTTCTGGGAGAAGGCAATGGCACCCCACTCCAGTACTTTTGCCTGGAAAATCCCATGGACAGAGGAGCCTGGTAGGCTGCAGTCCATGGGGTTGCTAGAGTCAGACATGACTGAGCAACTTCACTTTCACTTTTCACTTTCATGCATTGGAGAAGGAAATGGCAACCCACTCCAGTGTTCTTGCCTGGATAATCTCAGAGACGGGGAAGCCTGGTGGGCTGCCGTCTATGGGGTCGCACAGAGTCGGACACTACTGAAGCGACTTAGCAGCAGCAGTATCTTTCTGATCCATGACTGAGTATATCCTTTCACCTGTCTTTCTTAACACTACTCACATCTAGTTTCTGAGTATTTGATACCATGTATGGTAGAGTGGGCAACATAAAGGATTGGATTCAGATCTGGAAATAAACTGACATGTCCATTACAAGTGGTGTGATCTCAAGCTAATCACTTAGCCTCTCTGGGATGGATACCCTTCCCTTGTCTGTAAAGAATAATGTGTGGAATTACATAAATTCTACCACTGAAATGGGGGTAGTTGATTTAATGAAACCTTTGAGGAAATTAAAACACCATTTCCTAAAATGTGAAAAATTATGCATAATTAATCTATGTCTCAGAGCAAATATCCAATGTTTAATCTTTCAGTATATAACAGTGCTTAATTGAATGTTCCAGTATTTAACATACTATCTTATAATATTTAATCCTAATTATAAACTTATAAACATCAATTATACTCATTCATTAATATAGATATTAATATAATTATTATCTCATATAAATCTTACTACAATCCTGAAATTAGACCCTTAATTACAGCAATTATAGAAATCTGAGTGAGTAAATGACAAGACCGTAGTCACACATGGAGAAGAAGAGTTATACCAATTCAGGTGCTGAAGTACATATTAAAAATATATCCTCAGGTTTTATATAGTTTCATATTATTTGCACAGTAATTTTGCAACACTGTATTCAATATTATTCTCTGTAAATGAACATTTAAAGAGAGAGTTTCCTTTAGGATCTTGGTTTCTATATTGGATTACCAGGCATTTTGAAAAAGCTTAGTGTTTCAAGTCTCTGGTGAGCCATTTCAAAGGGAACATTCAGGAACAATTTTTTTTTTCTGCTCTAATCAGAATATTCTTGCCTTGCAAAACCCACAATTGAGCTTAATAGTAAAGTATTCCAAATATTTTGGTAAGATAAAAGAAGGGACATTCTATTGTGTCAAAAGAATTAAAATCCTTAAAATTTTCTCATATGGAATATATAATGAGAAAAATGACATATTTAGGGTATTAACATTATGTCTGTAAAAATAAATGTCTAGAGTGGAATTATTTTACTTTCAAGTATACATGATTTTTAACTTTCTAAAATAAAAATTATGATATTTGAACTTGTCTTATTTTGAAGTTTTGTCATTTAAAAGACATTTAATCATTTATTATAAGACATTTTGGTATTTAATGTGAAAAGTTAAATTATTTTTTTAGAGTTGCTCAAACTAGAATAATTTAAAAAGGAATGACTACTTGTATTTAAACACTCAGAACTCTAAGGCTATGAAATTCTTATGAGTCATTTTTCCATCATGATATAATAAATTAACAACTTGGGAAGTTTAAAAAGATACACAAACCAGATCTATAACTATTCATTTCTGTGGCTCCGCTGTAGTTCAGAAATCAGATAAACTATAAACCACAGAAAATTAGGCATATTTAATTTATAATTTGAAGCATTTCAATAATGACTATAATGCAAAACTAAAATTTATAGTGACACAACAAACAGGTCTATTTTTCCTTTCATGGAGGAAAACTGAGTGCTTTTTGATGCAAGATGAGTAAATACAGCCATCTCCTAAAGATATAATATCTATGTTCTTACTATATCTTCATATTTTATTGTTTTAATTAGCAGAAAATATTTTATTTTTGGTTAAAGTTATAAAGTTGAAAAAGCACACTAGAGTTATGGTGTTTTTGTTTGCTTTAAGTAGCTGATTAGCTTAGGAAAGGAAGAGGTATAATTCTGTTCCTTCTTGGGAATCGAATATTTGAAAGTTATCACTTTGGGGAGTGAAATCAGTGCATCAGATGAGTAAATTGTATGTTTCAGAGAAGATCGTCATATTTCCGAATACAATGGGGCAGGACTCTAATGAGCAGTAGAAGGTAGAGCAGAGTCAGAGCTGAGATCCAGAACTCTTCTCTGCTGGAGGCTAGGGAGTGGGGGGAAGTCAGAACCAGGATGTCAGATCTACATTGAGACCATTTTGGTACAGAGTCTACACCAGAGAAATCCAAAATGTGTGTTCTGAGCATGATTCTAAAGCATCCAGGAGTCCTTGGGGTTGGTGCACAGTCTTCCCCGTCACAATGCTCTTGCAGTCATGTGAGTAGGGTTTCTAGGGCAGATCTCCTGAAAGAGAAGGTGGGCACGATCCACCATGGCCTCAGATGACAGGAGCTGGGCACTGCCCCAGCCTGGGGGCATGGCAGTGTGGTCAGTGTGTGGCTGGTCCTCTCGCCTTCCAACGCTGTCTGTCTTGGTCTCTCTGGGGCAGGGGACACCTCAGCCGCATTCCTGTGTCCTGGAATTTTCTCTGGTGGTGCCTTGTCCATGAATAGTTGCCAATGGTTCATCCTGTGAGGGGGTGTGAAATCAAAAACACCGTCTGTCACCATCTTGGTGATATGACTCCTCTATCCTTTTAACTCTATCACTGAGCACAGTACCCCAAACAACAGCTTTTAGCACTCTGCCCTCTCAGTTCCTCAAATTCTTCCTTTCCGACTATCTTGTCCTTCACTCGATATTACCAGCCTACTCCCGAGGTCACACTTGACATTGCCTTCATCAATTACTACACCTTCTTCAGGGTCTCAAACTCTCCACACATAAGCTTATCTTTCCAGTTTTATCTTTTCAGTACCAGCCACAAAACTTCAACCCCTTGGAGCACACAGTCTATTGATACCATCTTTACATAGTCATTTATCCACCTCCATTTTTTATTTCAATCCTTAGGCGTAAATGTGATGTCTCAACATTACAGTCCTTTCTCTGCATTATACCTTCTTCTCCTTGCCTCCATATCTTTTGCAGAAATTCGCTTGTGAAACTCAAGCTCTGGTTGAATGCAACCCTCTGCTTTGTCTGCAGCTGCATATGGCACTAGAGAACCAAGTGCTATGCTAACAGGTCTTAGTTTAAATTCATCTCAAGTAGCATCTTAGTGTTCTAGCATTAACTTTTCTAAATGACTGTTTCACTTCCTCTTTCTTTTACTCCCTCCTCAATCCTCCACATTCTGAGCTGATAATCTTTCTGCTGAATTTACTGAGGGAAAAAGACAAACTGGAATGTGGAATACAGAATATGCACTCTCACCGTTACATCTACTCAACTAATTTATACCAACTGGAACACCTATATTCTCCCTATATATCTGGGACTATGGATAAAATTTCTCAATTTCCATATGTGGTCAGCAAATATTTTATATATACATACATATGTACACATTCACATGTACATACATATGCATGTATAAAGATTTTACATGCATAATGTTTAAAATGAACCAACTTCCTTTACATACCTCATTGCTGCCACTATTAAATTTAACTCTCTCCCTTTACAGCAAATCCTTGAAAGAGATGTATGGTAGTAACTTCTTGTCTTCATAGCCTTCATTCTCTCTCTAATCATAACAGTGATACTTTTGATCTCTGCCTCTTTACTAATGCAAACTTTTCAAGGTCACAAGTGTGCTCCACATTTTTAAAGCCAGAGCTCCATTCTTGGGTTTCATCTTCCTCAAAAAATCACAGTAATTTGACACAATCAATCCCATTCTTAAAGTAACTTACTCTCCAGTCTTCTAGAAAAATCAGTGTTTCTTGGGTTTCACCTTCTGCTGCGCTTCTTGATCTCAGTCTTGTTTTCATGTCTTCAGCTATGCATGTGTCTTAACCAAAGACTTAGAAATATTTCAGTACAGACTTTGTAGATTTTTAACATGTAAGAATCTTAGGGATTGTAAAATGACTGTATTGAGAGGAGCCTAGCAGGTTACAGTCCATGGGGTTGCACGAGTCAGACATGACTTAGCGACTGAACAACCACCGCCACAATATAAACGGAGAGTTCAGTTCAGTCTAGTCTCTCAGTCGTGTCCGACTCTTTGTGACCACATGGGCTGCAACACACCAGGCCTCCCTGTCCACCGCCAAGTGCCAGAGTTTACTCAAACTCTTGTCTGATGAGTCTGTGATGCCATCCAACCATCTTATCCTCTGTTGTCCCCTTCTCCTCCCACCTTCAATCTTTCCCAGCATCAGAGTCTTTTCAAATGAGTCCATTCTTCGCATCAGTTGGCCAAAGTATTGGAGTTTCAGCTTCAGCATCAGTCCTTCCAATGAATATTCAGGACTGACTTCCTTTAGAATGGACTGGTTGGATCTCCTTGCAGTCCAAGGGACTCTCAAGAGTCTTCTCCAACACCACAGTTCAAAAGCATCAATTCTTCGGTGCTCAACTTTCTTAATTGTCCAACTCTCACATCCATACATGACTACTGGAAAAACCGTAGCTTTGATTTGTTGACAAAGTAATGTCTCTACTTTTTAATATGCTGTCTAGGTATGTTATAACTTTTCTTCCAAGGAGCAAGTATCTTTTAGTTTCATGGCTGCAGTCACCATCTGCAGTGATTGAGAGAGTAAAACTGTTTAAAGTTGGTTTCAGTGACTCAGATGGTAGGCAGTGATTCTATTCAAAGGTGAAAAATAGTTTTTGAAAATTTGGACTCTAAATGTTACTCTACTGAAGGGATGCTTACTACTGTGTCATTGGTTTTCGTATGTACAGAATTAGAATACTGTTTTAAGGAATGTGCCTTAAATATTGGTTTCCCATCTGTATTCCATCACTACCCGTAAGTCTCCACTGACGTTTGTAATATTGCTAAGGTCAAGGTGGTAGTGATGCATTGCAATCAGTGTGCTAACTTCACTCTATTTACTATTTAATGGAAGAAATGTTGTCTTTATATTTCAATATTGTATAAGTTTTGCAAATCATGACTATATTTCCATGTACTTATTCCTTGCTGTTATTTAAATAGTTACTTCCTAATCACTGTGAAGCTAAGTTGATCATAAACTTATTTTCTACTAGAAAATATACAAAGTACAATATTTTCCTATGTTTTGAACACTTATCCTAATGTGCCATTAATCTTTTTTCTTAAACAGTTCAGTTACTGCTATAGATTATTTTAGATAATCATCAAAATTATTCAGACAAAATTAAAGTTTCTTGGTGAAGAGATTTCTGGAACAATATGGTTGTTGGTTTGGTTAAAAAATAAACCAAAGTTGTAATATAGGCAATTGCAGAAGTTTGGAACTCAGAAATTTAAATGTAATTCAACAAATAATGAGGTGTCCATTTCTGTTTCAGAAATATTTTTAGAAACACTGCACTTTTGTAAGCTCTTCTAATTCTTTGACACTTTCATAAGAAGTGGCCAATAACCATTTTTGTAGGTAATATATGCAGAAGTTCATGCCCTAGTCAGCTTGTATCTTCCCTTAATGGAAGAGTATATATTTTAATTATAGAGTTTTTTATTTGAATCTTATTAAAGAAGGATTTCATTTGTTTGCTCTTATTTTCTATGCCAGGAACATGACCCATATAGTTAGGTGTGTATTTGTGAACTGGTTTCATTCTTAGGGAAGTTTCAAGATAAGTAACTTCCTCTCCATACATTTCTGTCTTTTTGGAAAACTTGTAATCTGGAAAGGTGTTTGTGTCATAGAGGAAAATATTACTGCTTTTATCATTATAGTTATCTCTCTAGTCCTTATAGTCCATTTCAGACTCTTAGAAGTTTTCTTCTAAATTAGCAAAACTGATTATCAGATTATGATACTCTCCCTACCCTCTGTGGAAAATTAAGCATTAGTCTTTCGGTTTAGCAATTAAAATATCACTTGTTTTCTCCTCTTAATTTATAAATCTTACTATATTTTTGTAGTCTTTATAAAACATCTTTCTGAAGGTGTTTTCTACTTAAACTTTATTTTGAAATAACATTGTTTCTCTTTCTAATCTTTGATATCTAATTATTTTTAATAAGAGTTTGAACCTGAGTTGTAATCAATTAACCAAGAGTACTTGCTGGTTCCATTAGTTTCTAAGTTTTTCTTTACTTTGGGTTTTTTGGATACAAGTCATGGGGCTTTTAATAAGGTTGCCATTTCCTATGTTTTATGAAGGTCTCACCACACATCTGTATTAATACAAACAGATTTCTCTGACAACTAGTACATTTTCACCAGTATCTGTGGCCGATAGGGTGGCAGGCATTGTTTTAAGTGGTCTAAATTGCTTGAGTATAAAGAGGTGAGGAAGAGTTTTCAAATGATGTTAGGTAAAATTCAGTGGTTTTGTACTGAATTCTCTTGTTCTTAATGCTTATATTACTTTAAGAGTTCTCCAGTTCTAATCACATTTCGTATTTGCATTTCCATAACTGATGTTTCTGCACTTTCCTTTTCTTTCAGTTAAAATAATGAGGAATAATTGTATTTTTGTACCCATATTCAACATTAGTTCGATTTAAACCTGCTGATTCTATACCTGTGATAAGAGATTAAAACGGGATAAAAATGGCAATTTCATTTCTTCATTAAGTTTCATGATGCTGGAGTTCACTCCAATACCCAAGGGCAAATAGGCACATAGTCCACTGCTCTTGAAAAGCTTCTTTCTGAAAGTAGACATCTGTTGTGTGTTAATTAAGTAACTTACAATAGGGAAGGAAGGATTGTTGGCTCCCTGGGTACTTTAATAATGTTTTCAACTGTTGAGATTCTCAAAGAGGAAAGTAGGAAATACAAATCTCAAGATGCTCATCCAACACAAGCACTGTTGTCATGAAAATTAATATTATTTGACAACGTTTTGTCTTCCTTTGTTGTTAGACAAGATATTATTATTGTCTGTACACATTAGATATTGGTCAGGTTAATGCAACTTGAAGTCAGTTTTAATAAAGATCCATATCAAAACCCTTGTGAAATACTGCTTACAAATTAAATACCCTTAGTGTTTTGTCACACATTTTGATGAGACTATTCCACTCTATGGAAATAGATGCTCTATAGTTGTCTGTAATTTGGATAAAATTAACACCAATTAAGTCTCCCTTATCAAGATGCTACACGGTAAACACTTGTAATCTTGCTGCCCCAGGTGATCCAATGGAATCCTGTAGTGTTCTCTCAACTACAGATTTCTCACATAATATCATAGCTTTGATTCTACAGTTGCTATGGTGCTCTGAACAAATTCTCAGCATTGGTCCCTCAGGGCGTAAATTAAGACTCATCAGCATCGTAGGATGCCAAACACTTAGCTCTCACAGACCATCATGCGGCTTTAATTTATTGAAAAGAAAAATAACTGAGCTAAAATGAACTGTTTAATAGAATGCTTTGTATATAAATAGTCACATAAGATTATGTAGGTCAATACATCGTAAAGCAGTGCCAATAACTATTAGACTTTTAAGGCATCAGTTCAGTTCAGTCAGTCAGTCGTGTCCAACTCTTTGCAATCAAGTCCATCCAGTTCTTCAATATTTCAAAACTTCATGATATAGAGGTAAAGCAATGGAATATTCTAGATTCAAGTGATACAGTTATTTAAGATAACATTCTTAAGAGATCTGGAATTACTGGATATATTCAATTGACTTATTTCTATTATAGCTACCCTAGAATTAATTTTTGTTTGGCCTAATATATAAATATTACAGCAATGGGAATATGCCATATTACTCTTATTGTCTATGTTAACATTTTTGAGATCTAATTCATATACCATAAAATTACACTGAAGTGTTCAATTCATGGCTTTTAGTAAATCATAGAGTTATCTAATAATTACTGTAATCCAACTTTCTGTTATCAGTCATTCCCCATCTTCCCTTTATCCCCAGCCCTTGGCAATCACTAGTCTACTCTCTATCTCTGTGGAATTTTAGACATTCCATAGAGTCATAGAATAGATGGCCTTTTGTAATTGACTCCTTTCACTTTGCATAATATCTTGAAAGTTCATCCATATTGTAGCATAGATCAATACTTCATTTTTATATGGCTATACCACAGCTTTTCCTTTTACAGATGATAAGTGTATAGGTTGCTATACTTGGCTACCATGAATAATGCTACTATGAACATTTATTTACAAGCTTTGGTGTAAATGTACGTTTTTATTTCTGTTGGAATTGCTGTATCATATAGTAACTGTGTTTACATTTTTAAGGCCCATCAAACTCTTTTCCAAAGTGACTGTGCCATTTTACATTCTCACAAGCAATGTTTGAGGGTTCCAATTTCTCTACATTCTCACCACTACTTACC
Source organism: Neotragus moschatus (assembly GCA_006410615.1). NCBI lineage: Eukaryota > Metazoa > Chordata > Mammalia > Artiodactyla > Bovidae > Neotragus > Neotragus moschatus. The sequence continues at coordinate 124,763 of SJYA01002798.1, read as the reverse complement.
AGAATTCATCTTTTTATTTTATTACATCAAGAGCATAGAAATAAAGTGGTATCTTATTGTGGTTTTGATTTAAATTTCCTTAATGACTTTTGATTATTTGTAGATTTTCTTGGAAAAATTTATATTCAGGTTCTTTGCCCATTTTTTTAAAAAATTGATTTGTTTGTATATTCTAAATGTAAGCCCCTTCTCAGATACATGATTTGTAAATACTTTCTGATATGTATATTATCTTTTCAATTTCTTGATAGTTTCATTTGAAACTTTTAGAAATAATTTTAATCAAGTCCAGTTTGTTTATTTTTTCCTTTTGTTGCTTGTGCTCATGGTGTTTTGTGTAAAAGAAGATTGAATAATTCAATGCCCTATAGATTTACTAACCTGTTTTCCTAGCACTTTATAGTTTTAGATCTTATATTTAGGTCTATGACTCATTTTGAGCTGTTGTTGTTTATTGATAGTCATTAAGTCATATCCAACTCTTTTGCAACCCCATGGACTGTAGCCCACCAGGCTCCTCTGTCCATGGATTTTCCAGGCAAGAAGAGTGGAGTGGGTTGCCATTTTCTTCTCCAGGGGAATCTTCCTGACCCAGAGATCAAACCCCTGTCTCCTGAATCATAGGTGGATTCTTTTACTGCTGGGTCACTGCCTGTTTGAGTTAATTTTTTTTAACTGAGGTGAGGTAGGAGTTCAACTTCAAAATTATGCTTGTGACTATTAGTTGTCCTGGAACTATTTGTTGAAAAGATAATTCTTTATCCCATTGAACTATCTTAACATTCATGTCAAAATCCAGTTAACCCTAAATGTAGTACTTTCGTTCTGGCTTCTTGATATACTTTTCTTCCACTGACCTAAATGTCTATCCTTCTGCATTGCCTTGATTACTACAGTTTTAGCAAGTACTGAATTCAGAAAGTGTCAGTTCTCCAAATTTATTCTTCATTTCTAACTATTATGGTTTTTATACTTTTGTTGTTGCTAAGAATGTTGAGGGTTTTTTTCACAGATATATCCACATGTGTTCCCCAAAAGAAGGAAATATAGTCACTTGGAAAATTATTCTGGCTTGGCAGGTATTTTTGGATTTTTTTTTTCTGTTTGTTTTTGTCACTAAGATGATAATAAAGCCTTTGGGGAAGTAACTGATTTAAATTACTGGGAATGTAATTTTTCTTTCATTCACTGTAAGGTCCACTTAGAGAAACTGTGTCCAGGTTTCCCAAAATATAGTTTCCTTAAAATGGTCATCTCTTAAATCTGAATCATGTGTCACTTTATCAAATTACTCAGTTGAACTGTTCACTTAAAAGTGAACATTCCTTTTGCTCTAGAGTTTAATTGTTATTCAGTTGAGATATGTTAGTTTTGTGAACCCTATGGCAATTGCACTGTTACCTTACCTCATTAGCAAATTTATAGTTTACAGCCCTCAAAGTTCAACAAATTATTTCAATGATTATATTAGTGCACAGCTTATTTGTTTCACATTTTAAAAACATATGACAATTGTCTAGTAGGCAATAAATCATTTCACCATTTTCATATAGGTAGCAATATTTCATAGCTTGAAATTAATTCTGACATTGAAAAATATGTAGAATCATGTAACATAAGCTATTTACTTAGCAAACTTCTCAAAAGGCAACAACCACTTTCCATCAGAGATCACCAAGAAGTCTCAGTAAAATCTTCCTATTGATTTTGATCTTTATTTTTTTTCCAGGTAAACAGCATATTGTGGTATATTCCTTAAATGGTTCAGAATATTTCAGTTCCAATTAAAAATATCTGGAAAATTACTCTGTACTAATCATTTACAGTCAACAAGTTGTCATACTCATTTATTCCTTATAAAGACTCTTCATTACTTGAGTTGAGTTTAGGGAATTTGTTAACAGGTCACTTACCTGAGGGCTTCCTTGGTGGCTCAGTGGTAAAAGAATCTGCTTGCCATTGCTAGAGACGCAAGTTCAGTCCCTCATCCAGGAGGGTCCCCTGGAGAAGGAAATGGCAACCCACTCCAGTATTCTTGCCTGGAAAACTCCATGGAGAGAGGAGGTTATGGGCTATAGTCCCACCAACAAAAAGTTGGACATGACTTAGCTACTGAACAGCAACAACACCTACCTATATTTGTGTGATCCTTCATTACCTTAATCAAATCCTGAATTGGAGAGATTATAAAGACACCCCACTATGGGTGCCCTGGAGCAGACTGGCCAGAAGACCCAATACTAAACATGTCACTTCAGTGACAGGAATGGGTCCTGCTCCATTACTAATGGAAAGATGAATCAAAACTGATTATCAATCATTTCCAGTTAGATTTAGGTAAGGATTTATAGTAAAAATAAAAATGGGTCTATGAGCTATTGTCTGCAGCATCTAACAGGCTTTCCTTTTCTAGTCTTTATTTCATTTTCCTCTTTTCAAGGATGGAGATAAATAGTTTATAGAAATTGCAAGTCCTTCTTAGTTGAAGTCACTGTCCCCATATTACCAAGTCTTAGACTATAGCCAGACTTTATTATATTGCCATTTTGATCAAGCTTATATATATGGTTTAAGCTTATTTTTCTTGAATCATAAATTTTTGGGAATCTACCCAGATTTCAGCCAGACTGGTTGGGGCCTTACCAGAGAAGCAATTGGAACAATGCAGTTATTATGTACTCAACAATAAATATTGAACTGAATTTATCTGGCATATGGAAGTTTCAGGACACCATCACTGTAGAATTTGCAAATTGTGGTCTTTCTTGGCAAAGACATTTAACAAAAGTAGAAGGGCATCTGTTGATTTAGCCTACCCAGCATCCATTTATTCTTCTTTTTATACATGCAAACACTATTCTAAGCACTTGAAATCTATACATGAATAAAATGAATATCCCTTTTGCAAGGAATTTTTATTCCAGTGGACAGAGACCAAGGCAATTCATATATAAATCATATGACTCCTGGGGAAAAAAAATGTGTTCTTGTTTTCAGTGCAGGCTGCAATATTAAATATGATGTCTGGCCTCAGATTTAAATAAATACATGGAAGATGTTAATGAAGGTTAATCATTCAGATAACTGTTGAACAGAGGTTTCAGGAAGAAGGAACCGTGAGTACAAAGTCCCTGATGGGAATGATCAAATAGAGAAAAAAACAGGATAATATATGAGAGAGCACCTTGTATTGATGAACGTATGTGTGTCCTTGAGCAGGTGAAAGAGGATGGGATCTGGTGCCCAAGTGGGGTCAGGGAGGGAGGGAGGGAGGGAGGGAGTGTGT
>SJYA01002798.1:34853-121375 GCA_006410615.1 Neotragus moschatus | reverse complement strand
GGGGGGGGAAAGAGGGGGGGGTTGGGGGGAGAGGGGGGGGGGGGGGGGGGGGGAGGGAGGGAGGGAGTGTGTGTATGTGTGTGTGCATGTGTGTGCAGCAGTTTCAAGAAGCTCACAGTCTCTGAGAGATTTCATCAACAGTTCATTCCTTAATATCAGAATTTATAACTGTGAATGAGGAAAATAACTTCTGTCACTTTTATTTGATAGAGATTTTGTTTTTTAATTAGATTGTTTTTGCTCTTAAAAAACATCTTATATTGGAGCATATTTGACTTAAATGTTCTGTTTCTGGTATACTGCAAAGTGACTCAGTTACACATATATATATATCTGAGCTGCTGTTTTTCAGATTCTTTTCCCATATAGGTTCTACAGAGTAGAGTTCCCTGCACTATACAGTAGGTCCTTGTTGATTATCTATTTTATATATAATAGTATAAATATATTAATTACAACCTAATTTATCCCTGCCCCCTTTGGTAACCTGAAGTGTGTTTTCTAGGACTGTCTTTTTTATCTTGTAAATAAGTTCATTTGTAGTGGAATCATTTGTATGTGGAATCATTTTTCAGATTCCATATACAAGTGATATCATAGGATAGTTGTCTTTCTCTTACTTAATATGATCATCTCTGGATCTATCCATATTGCGGCAAATGGCATTATTTCACTCTTTTTCATGCCTCAGTAATACTCCATTGTATATATGTACCACATCTTTATCCATTCATCTATCTATAGACATTTAGGTTACTTCCATGTCTTGATTATTGTAATTAGTGCTGCAGTGAATGCTGGAGTGCATGTTTCTTTTCAAAGTATGGTTTTCTCTGGATATACGCCTGAGAGTAGGATTGTTGGATCAGATGGTAGCTCTATTTTTGGTTTCTTAAGGAACCTCCATTCTGATCCCCATAGTGGCTGCACCAGTTTACATTTCCATCAACAGTACAAGGGGGTTCCCTTTGCTCTACACCCTCTCCAGCATTTAGTGTTGGTAGAATTTTTGATGATGGCCATTTTGAATAGTATGAGGTGATGCCTCATTGTAGTTCTGATTTGCATTCTCTAATAATTAGAGATCTTGAGCATCTTTTCATGTACTTACCTTTTGGCCATGTCTATTTAGATCTTCTGTCCATTTTTTATTTTTTTGCTCTGGAGGTACATAAGCTGTTTTTATATTTTGGAGATTAATCTCTTGTCCATCTTATCTTTTGTAAATATTTTCTCCCACTTTGTGGGTTGTGTTTTTATTGCTTATTTTTTCCTTTGCTATGTAAAAACTTGTAAGTTTAACTAGACCCATTTGTTTATTTTTGCTTTTATTATTTTTAGTGGTGGATCAAAAAAGATCTTGCTGTGATTTATGTCAAAAAGTGTTCTGCCTGTGTTTTCTTTTAAGGGTTCTATAGTATCTGGTCTTACATTTAGGGCTTTAATCCATTTTGAGTCCAGGTGACACTAGTGGTAAAGAACCCATCTGCCAATGCAAAGAGACCTGGGTTCAATCTCTGAGTCAGGAAGATCCCCTGGAGGAGGCCGTGGCAACCCACACCAGTATTCTTGCCAGGAGACTCCCATGGACAGAGGAGCCTGGTGGGCTATGCTCCATATGGTGGCAACGAGTCAGACACAACTGAAGCAACTTTCCATGCATTCACAGTGTTAGAGAATGTTCTATGTTCATTCTTTTACATACAACTGTCCAGTTTTCCCAGAACCACTTATTGAAGACATTCTTTTCTCCATTGTATATTCTTGCCTCCTTTGTTGTAGATTAATTGACCATACATGTGTGATTAGACATAAGAGATGTGGGTTTGATCCCTGGGGTCAGGAAGATCCCCTGGAGGAGGAAATGGCAACCCATTCCAGTATTCTTGCCCAGAATATTCCCATGGACAAAGACACCTGATGGGTTACAGTCCGTAGGGTTGCAAAGAGTCAGACATGACTGAAGCAGCATAGCACATGTGATTAGAATCAGATGCTAGCCAAGTCTTTGAGGTAAGGACCGAATTCCACACTGGACATTTTCCATTGTATTTTCAACATCCTTAAAGTTAAATGTTATTTTTTATTGTAAATTTTATAAAAATTTAACAGATTTAGAAGAACATTTCCACCAGTACTTTGTATCATTTTTTCTTTATATGTTATTTCATACAAGAAATGTAATGCATTACTCATAATATTGTGAGCTTTTTTTTCCCAAAGTTAAATATCATGAAATAGCATTATGATACCTAGTTAAACATTTTAATGTCAGCAGAATGTTCTATCAGAATGATGAACTATAATTAAACATGAAACTTTCAGTAACCATTCAGGTCAATTTGACTTTTTCATGAACATAATGAAAAATATTTGAGCAAAAAAAGCTTTTGTGTGTCTCATATTATTTTGCAGACATTTCAATACATTGCAACTTCTTAAAAACATGAATGTCAAGACTTCTGGCATACATTTCCAAAATGCATTACAAATTTATTCTGATTATCCCAGTTTCAAATATAATAAATAACTTAAGCTCTTTATTCTTCAGTCAGTCACTCAGTTGTGTCCGACTCTTTGTGACCCCATGAACTGCAGCATGCCAGGCCTCCCTGTCCATCACCAACTCCCAGAGTTTACACAAACTCATGTCCATTGAGTCAGTGATGCCATCCAACCATCTCATCTTATGTTGTCCTCTTCTCCTCCTGCCCTCAATCTTTGCCAGCATCGGGGTCTTTTCAAATGAGTCAGCCTTTTGCATTGAAGTATTGAAGTTTCAGCTTTAACACTTTATTCTTAGTTGTACCAAAATGTTCCTTAAATATCTAATAATACTTATATGTAATTAAGTTTTCCAGTTAGTTCCCATATATTCCCACATTGGCATTCCTAAAGTCCAAAAGGGTAGAATAAAAGATGAAAATTTATAAACTGAAAAAAATAAAAAAAGTAATATTTCTCATTGATTCATTAAGTCATCTGGGAATCATCCCAGGTAATGCCAAATAGACAGGTTTTTTTCCAAATAGATATTTGGAAGGATATGAAAATGTGAAATAATCTAATAGTCCAGAATAATAATTGTCGATCATTATTAGCCTATTACTTTATTCTTATAATTTTTATCCTGATAGAAAATATTTAATGAGTCATGAACGTTGAGCATTGATTCCTCCCTAAATAATGAAATTGGTTGTAAGACTGTATCTGAAGAGGCAAAATTAGTCTATATGCTAAATAGTCTGGGCCTACTAGAATTTTCATTGGAAGGACTGATGCTGAAGCTGGAACTCCAATACTTTGGCCACCTGATGCTAAGAACTGACTCATTGGAAAAGACCTTGATGCTGGGAAAGATTAAGGGCAGGAGGAGAAGGGGACGACAGAGGATGAGATGGTTGGATGGCATCACTGACTCAACGAACATGAGTTTGAGCAAGTGCCAGGAGTTGGCGATGGACAGGGAGGCCTGGCATGCTGCAGTCCATGGAGTCACAGTCAGACATGACTGAACAATTGAACTGAACTAAAATTTGTAAGAACTTTTAAGTAATACATAGATATTTGTACTCTAATAAATACTTCTGTAACATTTCTCTAACAAAATAGACAACACTATTGATTTAAATAACTTAAAGTAAAATAAAATGATTAAATCCAACATAAGCCTAATATATTAAATACATGTTACATTAACTGCATAAAAATGAGAACTAGAGAAATGTAGAAGATTTGTAAAAAAAAAAAAATAATTTCTGGTTCAACATTTATATAAAGTAGAAACAAGAAAAAGTGAAGCCCACGGAAACCTGCACAGGTTAGATAAGAGAGAACTTTTATGGTAAGAAAATAAACTTAAATATTGTGGATGTCAAAAGAGTGTGGGTATTACTAAAATTGTCTCAATGATTGACATTCAGAAATAAATTATTTCAGAGTTAATTTTGATAGACTTTAACAATGTTTACTTCATGGGCACAAACAATTGTGATAGGAAAGAGTTTATAGAATGCTGTTACTCCATGAAGTTATGAAAAGAAATAGCTTTTTATTCCTGGAAGATAATAATACCAACTCAACTCTATTGAATTCTACTGTTTAAAATGTTTTAACTTGAATAGCACTGGTCAAGGAATCAGAGAACTGGGATCAGTTTTCATATTTAGCAGTATTTTGACTGTGTACATAATAAAGATTTTGTATTTAATAAAATTGTAAGAATAATCAAAATTATCACACTGACCTTATTTTACTATAGTGCCATAACTCAGCAGGCTTCTTGGAGAGATACGATTTTTGTCTTAAAGTTGTTTGTATATCCATGAAAATGTCGAGATGATTTTGAAATATTCAACTGGATGAATATGGTTGCTGGATCTTGTGAAGAAAAGATCACAGTAAAACTATCCAAAACCTACCCCATGGAAACTCCACTCAGGCTAACAACTTGACAACTTTAATTAACTATTAAAATGTGCTTATTTAGATAAAAATAAAATTGTATCAATAATACAATACCTCATACCATATAGAAAAGTTAATCCCATCTTGATCTAGAACTTAAATGACAAATACAAAGCCTTAACAAATTTTAGTTGACAATATAGATTAATATTTTTCTAAGCTTGGAATAGGGAAGTATTTTTAGCATCATTAAATACATCCCAACTGTAAAAGAAAATAGATAAATGTTTAGTCAAATAATATTTATTCACCCAAAGATCTCTTAAATAAAATGGAAAAAAATAAGTTATAAACTTGATAATACTTGGTGAAGATACTTGGAACACTTACAACTGACAAAGGGTTAGTATCGAGATTACAACATAAACATGTACAGGTTAAAAAAAAAAAAAAAGAGCTCCAAATAAAGTTATGAGCAGAAGACCTGAATAGGAATGAGAGAAAAACACTGAACCAATAAAAATATAAAGAGGTATTGACCATAACTTCTTTAGCAAGGATTGACAACAGTTTTAATATCTCACATTGAGCACATCTTTGCCAGTACTTGACAATCAGGAGACCATCTAATTGCCTTTGGGAAATAAGTTAGTAAGCTGTTTTGGGAGACATTTGAGCTTTATCTTTTATAGAATTCAACATTAAAAAATCTAACCTGACAATTCTCCTACATATGTCTTCAGAAACTACATTGCACATATACATCAGGAGTTACACACACAAAAGTCCACAGCAGCTCAAGGCTGCAAACAGTCTACTACTCATGAACAAGAGGGTGGTTACTGTCTTAGCATTATTGTGCAGTATAATCATGTAAAACAGAACAACAGGGCTACAGTGAGACACTCATGCAGATGAGTCTTAGCAGTTAAAGTATCAGATGATTACAAACAGCATAATACCCATTTTTTTTGTATAAGTTAAAAACAACCGAAAGAATACAATTTAAAGGATGTTTCTGTCTGTACCATTTTGTTCCTTATATATATGAACTTACCAGGTGGTGCAGTGGTAAAGAATCCACCTGCCAGTGCAGGAGATGCGAGAGACACGAATTCGATCCCTGAGTCAGAAAGATCCCCGGAGAAGGGAATGACTACCCACTCCAGTATTCTCGCCTGGGAAATCCCATGGACAGAGGAGTCTGGTGGTCTGCACCTCCACGAGGTCATGAAGAATCAGACACAACTGAGCACACACACACACACACCTATATACTATACTTAAATATATGTATAAATACACACATGAAAACAGAACCATTTGCAAAGTCATGGTAATAACAAGGTAGGGGAGCCCACATTAGAAACAAGGGAAGAGTGCCAAGATAGAAAAGATTCTGTCAAATATTCTAGAGTCCATGTGGATGTTTATTATTAAATATGTGAATTTTTAATTCAAAATGTTACTATGTATTCATGCATATATAGAAAATAATTTCATGCCTAAGAATGTGTTAACACAAAAAATAGAGCTTGGTTTTAGAAATTTTCTTACTTCAGTCGTCATACCTGAAGCATTTTTCTATTTTGCTTTCAGCTTGATGATTTCCTGAATCAGATCCATAAGCTCCAGAGATCTTTGAATGAACAGAAAGAAACAAATGGAAACTTGGAAGTTAAACTCAGGCAGTTACAAAATCGGTAATTATTTCATAAAACATGTTGAATTCAAGATTGGAACCTTAGATAGGGAAATCTTGATTTTTTTTTCCTTATATTTCCTTAACAACCTGAATATCCAATGACAGATGAATGGATAAAGAAGGTTTGGTACATATATACAATGGAATATTACTTGCCACTAAAGGAATGAAACAGGTTCATTAGTAGAGATGTGCATGGAACCAGAGTCTGTCCATCCATATAGAATGAAGTTAAGTCAGAAAGAGAAAAACAAATGTCATACATCAATGCATATATGTGGAATCTAGAGAAATGGTGCAGATGAATCTATTTCCAAGGCAGAAATGGAGACTCAGGCACAGCGAAGGGACATGTGGATGCAAGGCAGGGTGGGACAAACTGGAAGATTGGGATTGACATATACACACTACCCTGTGTAAAACAGATAGCTGGTGGGAACCTGCTATAAAACACAGGGAGCTTGCTTGGTGCTCTGTGATGACCTAGAGGGATGGGATAGGGTGGGGAGGGAAGGAGACCCAAAAGGGAGGGGACATATGTATACTTCATTATAGAGCAGGCACTAACATTGTAAAGCAATTATTTTCCAATAAAAAAGTAATATAGATATTAGAAACATTAAAAGAAACAAATATATAGGCTGCTTAGCTCTTATTAATATTTGTCCTAATAAATGTTACATTATGATAAAGACAGTTTAAATATCATACAAAATCAACTTTAATTATAAAGGAGTAAAATTTCTGAATGACAAAAGGAGCTTTCAGAATACATTTCACATAAATAGAAGGAGTTATAATACTTGTAAGAATATATAAGTTGTAAGCCATTCAGTTTGCTGGACAGTTGATAAGAGAATCACTGTACTTAAGTAAAGCAGTGTTTTAAGTGAGTGATAGACAAAAACACACATACATAATCTATATGGTAGGAGTGGTATGTTCTGTGAAAAATGTTTTCAGCCCAGAGAGATATCAATCAATTTGGTATAGTTCTTCATAAAAGTGGACAGAGGTGTCAAATACTATGGATTTGCACTCCAACTGATACAAATAATCTCAGAAAATTAATGAATCATCTAGGACTGATGTTAAGGAAAAGCAAAGTTCCTCACACTGAGAGGGCTTCTGACTTTCACCTGGATAAACAGTTTGCAGTAACGTCGTGGAAAAGTCCTCCAGTATTGGAAAGTCGTATCAAGGTATAAATCAGGTGGAAATAAAGCTGTGATTTCCTTTCAGTTGCATGGACAGAAGCAAAGGGGAAAATTGCACATAGATGAGTATTTGAGACTTTTATAAAGTATAGGTTACTGCTTCATTCATATTTATGTTTAGTTTTTAGATAAAGAAATTTACTTAAATGACATTATGTAATCCTACCTAGCTATTTCCAAAGAAGCAGACCTGATCTTCCTCCTTTCCCATTAGCAGGAATGAACATTTACTAATCGATTTGTAAATAAAGCTTTCTCTTGTCTGACCATCTAGTTTGTCTCTTTGTAAAAGACTATATCATTACCTGTAGGCCTGGAAACAAAGAGGCCAGTCAGTGGCCTTCCACTGACCACTGCATGTGCACTGGCCAGGAGTGGGGTCCCAGGATGGGCCCCACAACCCATAAAGTTCTATTAAGCCTTAAGTCTCGCTTAGTTCTTAACAAAAATTGTTTGACCAACTTGATTTTATTTTTACCTGGAGACAATGTCTTACTTTGAGACTGCCCCTCTCTATGTCCTCTGAAGCCTGCTTTATTTATTTTTTTCACTTATTTTTCTCTAACACACACTCATCCTGCAGATTTTGACATTCTGCCTGGGAATCTTGCTGATTAGACCCACAGGTTGGTCGCCTGTTTTAGTTTCCATGTGCTCACGGATCACACTGTTCCTCATCGTTGCAACAATGCATAAACGTCCCCCTGTCTCCAGTGACAATGGTTCACTGCTTTCACACCAGCGCTAACAGCCTCTTGACCATCTTTCCAGCGTCAGCTTGTTCACGTCCCTAAACCAGTGCCACCTTTTTGGTTGTGGCAGCATCTCACTTCCAGATACCAATGTCGATTTGAGATCTCTAGGGCTGCAACATGAATTAACCCCAATATTCAATTGCCTAAAACATTTACCACAGTTCTTTGGGTTTGCTCCTTCATGTAGATGAAGTGGAGTTTATTCTGGCAGCTGCATTCCACAGAGTTCTCTGGGGCTAGAATGTCCAAAATAACCTCACTCCTATACCTGATTCTTCAGCAGGGTTGAGAAAAGGCCATTGTTTGTTGGGTCTCTCCCTTGTCCTGAGGAATCGTCCTGGGGAGTTTCACAGTGCCCCTTCCTCCAGATTCTATTTGCCATAGTATCATGACATTTTATCCCCAAATACTTTATAAATTCCTTTCAAAAACATCTTCCTGAAAAATCACTATATGCATTATCAGACCTACAAAAACTCACAGTTCAAGTCCCCAGCTGATTAGACTTTGCCCCTACCCACATTCCTCCAGCTAAATCAGATATGCTTTGCTATATTATTATTTCTGTGACCTTGAGCATGTTACTTATTGTAGAACTCTAGAACACCCCCTTAAGGACTGAATAAAATAATGTTTAAGAAACATCTGACAGAGCACATGACATTAATAAATATGCAACAAATATTAGTTTATTCATCTCACTCTACTTTTTAAGAGGCAATTTCCTCCAGAGAAAATACATGTAGAAAGCAAATTTTTATGGAAAGAAAATACACTGGAAAGAAATCTTGGAAATGCCTACCAGAAAAAATGTTAAATACTAATACTACTTGCCCTGAACTTTAACTACATAAATCTTAGCTTCCTATAAGGTATGTTTTCTTACTGATTTTGAAATGTCTCTGTAAGATTATTCACATTTTCACTAGACAGCATTTATAGTAATAATGATCTTGACATTATATACCTGAAACTCCATATATTAGACTAGAAAAATGTCAGGAACAATATTGTGATATAAAAAGATAGGCATTAACCAGTAAAATAAATGTCAAATTTTCTGTTTAAATATTGTTAACTCTCATTGTAGAGAAATGAATTGTTTAGAATTGTGTCAGAAAATGCTCAGAATAAAAAAAAATTGAAACCTAAATATTTTAATTAGAACATTCATAATCACATTAATGAAGAAACCTCAGTACTATTTTAAAAAATACCCCTTTGCATTAAATATAAACATTTAAAAACAGAACTATAGTAACTTAAGCATAGTTTATATTGAACAACCTAAAAAAATGATATCACAATGGAGAATGTTTATTATTATATTGCCAAACCACTGATTTATGTCAAATATGAAATGATATATACAGAATATGTGATTTCTATCTTATGATAGTGCTCTTGGAGAGGTTTATAGAAATATAGGAAATGGGTTGTTAGCTTACTTTAAATCAAACTTGAAAATATGATATTGTCTTCAGATCCCAAGAGGAGCTTAGAGGTTAGACTTTAAAGATTGGTGTCCAACTAACATACATATTGTGCACATTTCTGTCTAAAATGCAAAGAACTTCTGTGTGCCCCCTGGCCTGGCCCCTGGTTACTTCTAAGACTGAGAACTGTGGCTGGTGTGGGAAGGAAATGGTCTCTAAACCTTCTCACCTTGGGAAGTGAAGTGAAAGTCGCTCAGTCGTGTCCAACTCTTTGCGACCCCATGGACTATAGTCCATGGAATTCTCCAGGCCAGAATACTTGGTACCTTGGTACTACTCTCTTCACTGTGGCTGAACCTCGGGTATGACACAGTGCAAAGCAGGAGAATGATACTGTTTCTAATCTGAATACATTTTCATCTTGCTGGCATGACCCATTTCTAAAGACATACACAGACTATTTTTCTCTGCCTTCTAAGTTGTTGTGAAGATAGTAATATTTTCTAATGTTACCTTCAAATATCTAGTTTTTGTATCTTCAAATGAAGGCTAAATTTTATATTCATTTTGAAACATAACTAATGAAGGAAGATTTGAAAATTTCTACTCTCATGAAGGAAGATTCTGCTGGATAATTTTTAGAGATCTGTTCATGCATCTATTATATGCAATATATCCACCAAAGAAACAAAAACACTACAAAGATTTATTCAGAAGCAAACTGACAGACCAATATAATTATTTTCTATGAGCAGCTTGGCAAGTTTAAGTAGGAAAACAATTTCTGTACTGAATGTAATATTGTTCTTATTTGAACATATCTCACCTTTGAGTGTTTTCTGTTGGGGGAAAAAATTCCTCAGTCCAGCTTGAACCATATTTATTAGAGTGAGGTATCAATCTCTGGCAACTCTAATGTGAAAGAGACTGTCCTATTCAGCAGCTACAGTGATGCCTCAGATAAACAAAAGTAGCAAATATATAATTCTACATTATTGTGTTAGAAGTAGAAATAAAAATGGTTCTAAAGAGAATGTAATCAGGCAAAATTTACAGAATAAATCACATAGTAAAATATACTGATATAAGAAAGGGCTGATGAAACACAAATATTAACATTGGATTTCATTTTTCACCCTACAGGCACTATCTTACCTGCTTTATGAGTTAGAAATTAGAATCTCTACAGGTGAGAAACAGTGGCTTTAATGAATACATGCCTAACTTAAGTGTCATATGCAAGTCTGTGGATTGGAAAAGACCTTTCACATTAGACCTGTCAGAATTACAGAACTGATGGTTGGAAACTGTCAGACATGCATAAGACATTTAAACAGTTCATTTCATCCTTTAAAGTTTCTGTTTTCTCACCTGTAAAATGGAGTTAACAATGCCTGTTAAACCTAACCTACCACTTAAAAGAATTAGAAAAAAAGACAAAGCCTAAAGTCAGAAAAAGGAAGAAATAATAAAGATCAGAGAGGTTATAAAATATATATTAAAAGAACAAGAGAAAATCAATAAAACAAAGAGCTGGTTCTTTTAAATGATAAACAAGATGTACAAACCTCTCACCAGACTAACCAAGAAGGAACGAGATTACCCAAATAAAGTAAATGAAAAAGGAGACAAAGCAATGATACTGCAGAAATACAAAAAACTACAAGGGAATACTATGAACAATTATTAAAAAGTTCAGTGGCCTAGAAGAAATGGACAAGTATCTAGAAACATACAGTCCATCAAAATGAATCACTAATAGGTATTTTGAATAGACCAATCACTAAAAATGAAATAGAACCTGTAATCTAAAAACTCCCTACAAACAAAAGTCCAGGACCAAATGGCTTCATAGGTGAACTCTACTAAACATGCAAAGAACTTATCCTTCCCAAACTCATCCAAAAAACTGAAGAGGAGGGAACACTCCCAAAGACATTCTATGAAACCACCATGACTCTAATATCAAAACGGGACAAAAACATCACCAAAGTAGAAAATTACAGGCCAATATCTTGGAGTATAAGTGCAAAAATTCTCAACAAAATATTAGCAAGCCAAATCAATAACATATATGAAAGATCATACACCATGAACAAGTGATACTCATCTCACTAGGATTGTTTAACATACACAGAATAATCAATGTGATGCACCACATAAATCAAAGGCTAAAACCATGTGATCATTTAAATGCAGAAAAAGCATTTGACAAGATTCAACATCCGTTTATGATAAAAAACCCTCAAAAGTAAGTACAGTGGGAATGTATCCCAAGATAACAAAAGCTATTTATGAAAGACCCACAGCTAATATAATAGTTGTGAAAAATTGAAAGCCTTCCCCATAAAGTCTGGAACAAGACAAGGATGCCCCCTCACCTCTTCTGTTCAACACAGTACCGGAGGTCCTAATCACAGCAGTCAGGCAAAGACAAGGTTTCCAAATTGGAAGGGAAGTGGTAAAATTGTCATTATATGTAGATGATATGATACTATGTCCAGCAAACCCTAAACATGCCACACAGAAACTACTAAAACTGATAAATTCAGCAATCTAGCGGGATAAAGATTAACATATAGAAGTTAAAGCATTAGAAAGGGAACATAAAAAAATACTTTTAAAAACTGCACCCCCAAAATAAAATGCTTAAGAATAAACCTGACCAATGAGGTAAAAGACTTATATGAAACATTATAAAGAAAACTGAAGATAATCCAAAGAAATAGAAAGGTATCTCCAAGCACTTATATTGGAAGAATTAATATTGTTAAAATGGCCACAGTGCCCAAAGCAATCTGCAGATTTAATGTGATCCCTTATCAAATTACCCATGATATTTTCACAGAACTAGAATAATCCTCAAACTCCTGTGGAAAAGACCAAGAGTTACCAAAGCAACCCTGAAGAAAAAGAACAAGGCAAGAGACATAACCCTTCCAGACTTCAGACTACATTATAAAATTACAGTAATCGAAACAGCATGATATTGACACAAAAACAGACATATGGATCAATGGAACAGAATAGAGAGCTCAGAAATAAACCCACATAGCTATGGTCAAAATCTTTACCAAAGGAGCTAAAATATACACAAAGGAAAAAGTCTCTTCAAGTGGCAGTGGGAAGGTTGGACAGCTACATGCAAATCAAAGTTACAACACATCCTCTTACCATATACACACACAAAAAATCAAAATGGCCTAAAGACTTAAACCTAAGACATGACACCATAAAACTCCTAGAAGAGAACATAAGCAAAACATTCTCTGATGTAAATCATACATATATTTTCTTAGGTCAGTCTCCCAAGGCAATAGAAATTTCTTAAAAAGAGATCTAATCAAACTCACAAGCTTTTGCACTCCAGAGGAAACCATAAACAAAATGAAAAGACAACCTACAGAATGGGAGAAAATATTTGCATATGATGCAACCAACAAAAGCTTGATTTCCAAAATATACAAATACCTCAGACAATTAAATGAAAAAAAAAAAAATATATATATATATATATATATATATATATATATATATCAAACAGCCCTGTCTAAAAATGTACAGGAGACCTAAACAGACATTTCTCCAAAGAAGTCATACAGATAGCCAAGAGACAAAGATGCTCAATGNAAAAAAAAAAAAAAAAATATATATATATATATATATATATATATATATATCAAACAGCCCTGTCTAAAAATGTACAGGAGACCTAAACAGACATTTCTCCAAAGAAGTCATACAGATAGCCAAGAGACAAAGATGCTCAATGTAGCTAATTGTTCACTTCAGTTGAGTTCAGTCACTCAGTCAGGTCCAACTCTTTGCAACCCCATGAATTGCAGCATGCCAGGCCTCCCTGTCTATCACCAACACCCAGAGTTCACTCAAACTCACGTCCATCAAGTCGGTGATGCCATGCAGCCATCTCATCCTCTGTTGTCCCCTTCTCCTCTTACCCCCAATCTCTCCCAGCATCAGAGTCTTTCCCAGTGAGTCACCTCTTCGCATGAGGTGGCCAAAGTACTGGAGTTTTAGCTTTAGTATCATTCCTTCCAAACTGTTAGAGAAATGCAAATCAAAATGACAGATATCACCTCACATCAGTCATAATGGCTATCATTAAAACATCTACAAATAACAAATGCCAGAGAGGATGTTAGCCAAAGGGAACCCACAGCCACTGTGGAAAACAGTATAAAGGTTCTTCAGAAATCTGATAATAGAATTACCATATGATCTAACAAACCCACTCCTGGGTATATATCCAGACAAAACTATAATTCAAAAAGCAAGCTTGAACCTCTATGTTCATAGTCACACTATTCACAATAGACAAGACATGGAAACAAACTAAATGTCCATCAGCAGATGAATAAAGATGTGCTACAAATTTACAATATACTCAGTTGTAAAAATAATGAAATAATGTCATTTGCAGCAACATGAATGCAAATAGAGATCATCATACCAAGTGAAGTATGTCAGAAAAAGATGAATACCATATGACATTACATATGTAAAGTATGACACAAATGAATCTATGTATGAAACAGCATCACAAATGCAGAGAAAGACTGGTGGTTGCCAAGGGAGAGAGGATTGGAGAGGAATGGAGTGGGAGGTTGGTGTTATCAGATATAAGCTTTTATATATAGAATGGATAAACAATAAGGTCCTACCATACACCACAGAGAACTATGTTCAATAATTCTATTATAAACCATATGCTAGCAAAGTAATGCTCAAAATGCTTCAAGCTAGGCTTCAGAAGTAAGTAAGCAGAGAAATTCCAGATGTGCAAACTGGATTTAGAAAAGGCAAAGGAACCAGAGATCAAACTGCCAACATTTGTTGGATGATAGAAAAAGCAAAGGAATTCCAGAAAACATCTACTTCATTGACTACACTAAAGCCTGTCATTGTGAGGATCCCAACAAACTGTGGAAAATTCTTGAGATGAGAATACCAGACCATGTGACCTGTCTCCCGAGAAACTTTTATGCAGGACAAGAAGCACTTGTTAGACCCAGACATGTAACAATAGACTGATTCAAAATTGGGAAAGGAGTATGTCAAGGCTGTATACTGTCACCCTGCTTATTTAACTTCTATGCAGAGTACATCATGTGAAATGCCGGGCTGGATAAAGCACAAACTGAAATTAAGATTTCTGGGAGAAATATCAACAACCTCAGACATGCAGATTACACCACTCCAATGGCAGAAAGAGAAGAACTAAAGAGCCTCTTGATGAGAGTGAAAAAGCTGGCTTACAATTCAACATTCAAAAACTTAAGATCATGTCATCTGGTCCCATCACTTCATGGCAAATAGATGAGAAAACGTGGAAACAGTGACAAATTTTTCCCCCCTTGGGCTCCACAATCACTGTGAATGAAGGCTGCAGCCACGAAATTAAAAGATGCTTGCTCCTTGGAAGACAAACTATGACAAACTTAGCATATTAGAAAGCAGAGACCACTTTGCCGAGAAACGTCCATATAGTCAAAGCTATGGTTTTTCCGATAGTCATGTATGGATGTGAGAGATGGACTATAAAGAAGGCTGAGCACTGAAGAATTGATGCTTTTGAACTGTGGTGTTGGAGAAGACTTTTGAGAGTCCCTTGGACTGCAAAGAGATCAAACTAGTCAATCCTAAAGGAAATCAACCGTGAATATTCATTGGAAGGACTGATATTGAAGCTGAAGCTTCAATACTTTGGCCACCTTGATGTGAAGAGCTGACTCATTGGAAAAGACCTTGATGTTGGGAAAGATTGAGGGCAGGAGGAGAAGTGGGAAACAGTGGATAAGATGGTTGCATGTATCACTGACTCAATGGACATGAGTGTGAACAAACTCTGGGAGATAGTGAAGGACAGGGGAGCCAGGGGTGATGCCGTCCGTGGCATCACAAAAAGCTGAACATGATTTAGCGACTAAACAACAAACCATAATGGAAAATAATATATTAAAATGTGTATGCATAACTGAATCACCTTACTATGTAGCAGTAATTAACATTGTAAATCAACTATTTGTCAATTAAAAAGTGAAAAAAAATACATAAAAAGTCAGGTGTTACAATAAATCAAGAAAATCTCCAACAAAGCCTGTTTAATTATCTGGCAAGCATAATTTAGTGTATGCTAACTGTGGTTTTGAACTGTGGTGTTGGAGAAGACTCTTGAGTCCCTTGGACTGCAAGGAGATCCAACCAGTCCATCCTAAAGGAGATCAGTCCTGGCTGTTCATTGGAAGGACTGATGCTAAAGCTGAAACTCCAATACTCTGGCCACTTGATGGGAAGAACTGACTCACTGGGAAGGACCCTGATGCTGGAAAAGACTGAAGGTGGGAGGAGAAGGGGCCAACAGAGGATGAGATGATTGGATGGCATCACCTAATCGATGGACATGAGTTTGAATAAGTTCTGGGAGTTGATGATGGACAGGGAAGCCTGGTGTGCTGCAGTCCATGGTGTCACAAAGTGTTGGACAAAACTGAGCAACTGAACTGAACTGTGCCATTTTTATAGAAGGCCAATGTGTTTAATGATTATTTCATGAGGCTTAAAGATATTAAATAAAGATGAGAATTACATCAATGAAATGTTTCTCATTGGCCAAGATTTCAGTAATAATTTTTTAATTTATTCATGTAATACATTTTTTTAAATATGTAAGTCTAACCATACTGTTTGGTTCTGGTCACCACAAATAAATGTAAGAGGATCTCAGGAAGAATGGCAATGAGTAGGTTTCAGAATGTTTTCTATAAAGGGATAGTAGAAGGAATTAAGTTTGTTACTTTTAACAGTTTCTCAATTTGTCTGCTACCATCAAACAAAATTAAACATTTTTCAGAAAGATGCTGGGCAATCCTCTATAGCAAGACATGATTAAGTAGAGGAATCTTAACTAAAAACTAAAATGACATTTTAATATTAAGCCATAATTTAGAATAGATAATAGTATTCATATCTGTAAACTGGAATTTTGTGAATTAACATTTTCTTATATTCTTAGAGGTATGATCAATTCAGTTACATAAAATCAGATTTTTATCACTTCTTTTTAGCTTGCTTTTAGGTCTATTTATTCTCTGTGAATGATAACTCAGAATATTATGGTTGAGTGAAAAATACTACTTTTATATAAAATCTAACAATTTATCTAGGTATTAAATATTTTGGCCTAAATTCTCTGAGATTAAATGTGACATCTAAGAAACGGCTCTCAGTCTAACTGTTGAACAGAATTCAATTCTTTGACATATGATTTTAATAGTTATTCCTGCAGTGGTATGAGGGGATTAAGTTTTCCAGAATCTGACTCACTATTTACGAAAGGAAAATACGAGTGCTTATTTGGAAGCTAAAAAATACTCTCATTCAAATGTCGCAGTCACCCTGAGCCTACACACTGTACACACGTTAGTAACAAAAATTGAGGTAATTTTTGAAAATGTAAGAATGACAATACAGTTGACCCTTGAACAACTCTAGGGTTAATCCATGTATAGTTTTAGTAGCCCTCTGTATCTGGTTTCTCATCATCAGTAGCTCCTACTAACCACTGATCATATAGTTCTATACTATTTATTACCAAAAAATTTATTTGTACAAGTGGACCCACATAGTTCAAACCTGAGTTCTTTAAGGATCACTGTACTTTTGTTGTTGTTCAGTTGCTAAGTCATGTCTGACTCTTTGAAGCCCCAAGGACTGCAGCACACCGGGCTTTCCTGTCCTCCACTATCTCCTAAAGTTTGCTCAAATTCATGTTCATTGAGTCAGTGATGCCATCCAGCCATCTCATCCTCTGTCATCCCCTTCTCCTCCTGCCTTTCATCTTTCTCAGCATCAGGGTCTTTTCCAATGAGTCAGCTCTTTGCATCAGGTGCCCAAAGGATTGGAGCTTCAGCATCAGTCCTTCCAATGAATATTCAGGGTTGATTTCCTTTAAGATTGATTGGTTTGATCAACTGTACTTAGTTACCATCAAATGGTAGGAATGAGAATAATTTCTGGGGACTCTGATTCCATTTATAACCTGGTGTTTTATCTCAGAAACCACACCCAAAATGACAATAGTTAATACAAGTATTTGGGAACTGGGAAACAGGTCAACGAGTGTTGACTGCTGCCAGGTAATTTGGTGTTTTTCAGTACACCTGTGCCGAGGTATCAATGCTTGTGACCTGGTAGGTTAGCAGTACTCCTAAATGCCCCAATCTCAGAGACTGGAAAAGATCTAGAAGGAAAGTATGAATAACACAGATATCGGTAAGATTATATCATTCTACTGACACTTGGCCAATGTGAGAAATTTTTATAGGAATCCACTGGGAACTAGGAGGAACTTCCCTGATGGTTCAGACGGTAAAGCATCTACCTACAATGCAGGAGACCTGGGTTCAATCCCTGGGTCAGGAAGATCCCCTGGAGAAGGAAATGACAACCCACTCCTGTACTCTTGCCTGGAAAATTCCATGGATAGAGGAGCCTGGTAGGCTACAGTCCATGGGGTCGCAAAGAGCTGGACACAACTGAGTGACTTCACTCACTCACTCACTCACTGAGAACTAAAGTTAAGCCTCTGAGGAAGGATTGCTGATCCCTCTTGTATAAAATTCCCTTTATGCTTTAAAAATTCAAACTCTGTAACAACTACAAAAAACAGAAAATATGCTTTAACTTGACTAAATCTGTTTGGCAATGATAATGTCATTGGTGATATTTATGATGCCTATAAAATAATGCTGAACACTATAGAATAAATTTTTCATATATTCCTCATCACAACATAATGGAGTTATGATTTTGGACAGAGAGAATTGAGTTCAGTAGCCCTCTGCCTAAGATCATTTAAATTAGTAACATAAGCATCAATAACAAACCATACAACATAAACTACAAGTAAATTTTAAAGAGAGAACGAAAGTAAACAGTGAAAGTATTATAAGAAAATGAGAGTTTGTTGTCATTTGGGGAAGGCCTTTTTAAGCAAATGCACATCTCATTTGACATTATGAGATTATTATTATTATAATTATGACATTTGATTTCATGAAATTTAAAAATTTATTTTAATCAAAAGCTCATTCCTCAGAGCCAACTACTTTTAAGTATCTTAGGTGCTTTTCCTGCTACTTATCCTCATATCTATATTACATGAAAGTTGCTCAGTCATGTCTGACTTTGTGACCCCATGGACTATACAGTCCATGGAATTCTCCAGGCCAGAATACAGGAGTGGGTAACCTTTTCCTTCTCCAGGGTATTTCCCAACCCAGGGGTCGAACCCAGGTCTCCCACATTGCAGGTGGATTCTTTACCAGTTGAGCCAGCTCAGTTTAGTTCACTCATTCGTGTCCAACTCTTTGTGACCCCATGGACTGCAGCACACCAGGCCTCCCTGTCCATCACGAACTCCCGGAGTTTACTCAAACTCATGTCCATTGAATCAGTGATGCCATCCAACCATCTCATCCTCTGTGGTCCCCTTTTGCTCCTGCCTTTAATCTTGCCCAGCATCAAAGTCTTCTCCAGTGAGTCAGTTCTTTGCTTCCAGTGGCCACAGTATTGGAGTTTTAGTTTCAGCATCAGTCCTTCCAATGAATATCCAATGAATATTCAGGACTGGTTTCCTTTAGGATGGACTGGTTGGATCTCCTTGGAGAACAGAATGGCAAATCACTTTAGTATTCTTGCCTTGAGAATCCCATGAACAGTATGAAAAGGCTGAGCCACAAGGAAAGCCCAATGTTACATGATTTTCCTACTATTCTTTTTATATTCTTTCTCTCTTGAGAACTCATTACTGGATGAAGACTTAATCCCTTCTTCACCACAACATTGGGGTGGCCCCAGAGTTGTTCGGGGTTTTCTGTAAGATGTTATCTTTCCCCAGAGCCACTCTTGTGCCTCTTTTATACAGAATAAATGATGTTACTTGAAGTCAATGTTTCATCCTTTACCACAGGTTTTGAAAGAGTAACAAAAATGTCATAAGTCACGAATTAGTATGCATTCTTTTCCTCATGACTTTGGCATGCTTCATGCTGTCTACACATTCTGTGTTTTCCTATAAGGATCATGCCGCACAGTATTGCTTTTATGGTTTTTCCTCTGCACTGGGCTTGGGAGTTCTATTTCTTGCTATCACTTCTAAAAAAGTCATTTAAGTTATTTTTTAAATCTTGATCCCTGTGATATCTCTGTAATTAAAGTGAAGGATAAAATTACATTTTTAAATATTCCCCTTGCCATGAAGAATTGTCTGTCTTAATATTTGGCCTTGTTCCTCCTGCCCTTCTAGAAATTACTTGAGTAAAAATACATAGAGATACACATTTATAGTTTTATAAAATACATTTACCCTGACTTTCAGTTTATAACTGTTGTCTGCTCACTAAGTCTTGTCTGACTCTTGCAACCCCATGGCCTACAGCTCGCCAGACTCCTCTGTCCATGGGATTTCTTTCCATTTCCTCCTCCAGGATATCTTCCTGACCAAGGGATCAAACCTGTGTCTCCTGCTTGGCTGGAAGATTCTTTACCACTGAGTCACCAGGGAAGCCCGTGTAACTATTACACTTTAGACTTAAATCAATGACTCATTATTTTTGATGTTTGTAGTCAACCTACTCCACACTTTTGGTGTTGCTGAGCCCCTAAATTTATGTCACTTTTCAGGTGATTGAGATCTCTGTGTGAGAGACAAATCCTTTATCTTTTCCATCCAACTAAATAAAGTCATAATTTCATATATATTTAAACTTAGACTAAGTGTCACACTTCCCAATTCATATTTGCTAATTTATTTACCAGAGATTAGACTCAGATTCATATTTTCTGTGTTGAACATACTTTTAAGATGTTTTGGTATTTGCATTTTTTAAATGAAAGCACATTTAAGTATTTTTATTTACACTCTTAATTAGTATTAAAGTTTAACTGACATTTTATTTGACTCTTACTGATCTCTTTATTTTGGTTCTTCACTCAGTAATCTGGGTGACATGTCTCATAAATTTGTCCAAGAAGGATAAGCAGCTCCAGTTGCTTTTACATGTGAAGAACAACTTGGGGGCTGAATATTAATTCTAGGTTCACAAAATAGTGCCATCAATGAACACAGTTCTGCTATGCTGTTGTTATATAAGAGATATCTGTCATTAATTTAATGTTTGTCTTTTTTTTTTTTTTTTTTTTGCTACAAAAGTACTAACATTAGTCTTATTCTTTGACTCTGTAAAAAGGAACTATTCCCAGGTAAATTTGTAGCTAATAAATTAGATGTAGCTTTTTAAAATTGTAGTTGATAACAGGGAGACCTGCCATGATTCACAGGGTCACAAAGAGTTGGACACGACTGAGCGACTGAACTGAACTGAACTGAACTGATAGTTGATTTAAGTTAGATGTAACTGTGAAGAGTACATTTAATCTGCATGTGCAAGTCTTTAAATTTCAGTTGAGAAAGAGATGAGATGCAATATTATTTCTCGTGTATTTTTATTTTTCTATGTTTTATTTCCACTTTAAGATCATTAATTATTCCTTCAGAAATGTCAGTAGATGTCTGCTTTGCCATGTTTTTTCACCGTATCAATCACATTATCTCCATGCACTTTTAATTCTTAGATATTTGTTTCCTCTGACTTCTGAGACAGCTTTTCAACTTTGTTCAGTTTTCATAGCTGCTACTATTCTGCACTCAAGGCAATTTTAAAATCTGTTTCATGGGTTTGCTTTTGTCTTTCTCTTATGTTAGACAGTTTTTTGGGAAAACAGTTTTTTGTTTTCCCCCCATTTTGGTCATTAACTACAACAGCTTCCCTAATAATGTCTTATGTCTCCATCAGAAAGGCCACCTCGCATCACGTCTTGTAGGAGATTCCTAACAGAATTAAACATACACACATAGAATTTCAAATTTTAACTTTTCTATGGGTATTTGTTTTATTTTATTCTAACTTCTCACAATATTATATCCTTTCCTTTTCTTGATATTTTTTTCCTTGGATGAAATGTTCTCACTGTTGTTGTTTTTTTCCTGTTAAGTGTTTTATTGACTTTAACTTGTCTTATATGAGGAGATATTTATTCAGGTCAAAGTACCTTCATTATTATCATTTTCTAAAATTTCCATAAAGCCTTCATACCGTGTGATCCTAATGATAGAGAAAACATCACTAGTTCAACTCATCACAAAATGACAGTTACCTTGACAATTTAAACAGTGAGTCAGAAAGACTGAGGGGAAGAATAAAACTTGTTCCAGCTGTTGGTTTTTAAGCAAGGAGATCTATAGCAATTTGGCAGCACTGTCTTTGTCATATTTGAAATACTCTGACACCTTCCTATTAAAATACCTATTAAACATTGCAAACTTTTAAAGCATTTCAGCAGCACTGGAAAAGAGTAATTTTTGGTATAGGGAGAAGACAGGGTTTCCATTAGGAAATGGCAGGACCCAGCTGCCCACCCAAGCATCATCTGGATCTTTGGTTTCCTTCTCTGTAGTTCTGGCTCACACACAGCCCTACTTAGTCTGTCTGCTTTCTGTCCTACTTTTAATTTTTTCTTCACCCTTTATATCAGAGGAGCATGCAGCATTTACTTTGGCAGCTCTTCTATCACCCAATGAATGGCTTCCAACTCCCACCCATGCTTTCTGTCTTTTTTCTGCCAGAATAATTCTCCCCTCCTATTTTGACAGAAACTCTTGGCAAGAAAGTTAAAGACTCTGAACGACTTTAGGATATATGACATAAATAGTTGACTTTAGACCCTCTGTGTTCAAGGTTTTCTACTTGGCTCTCCTTGAGGTGTGCTTTATACCACCACAGATATACTATGGTATAATAATCCCAGTTGGTACTTGGAGTAAAAGTCTTTTATAGCCACAAATGTGTGTTATGCAATGACAGTAAAACGCTGACATTTTTTTTTCCTATGGTTTATGGTCTAGAATTATACTGTGATTGCTTTAGGTAAATTAAATGTTACTTGGGATTTAATGCAGTGCCTTGTCAATACCAAATAATAGATAATAAAACAGTGTAATAAATTACCTTAAAAACAAATACAGAAACTTGTTTAATGTACACCATCAGCTCTTATTTCTAAGACTTTATGTGGCTTCCATAATGGATTAGATCAGTAGATTAGTATTGCTAAAGAATATTAAGAGTTTCCTGAAAAGGGGCTGATCAGAGAAATATCTATCCTTGCTTCTCCTTATTTTCAGTATTAAAAATTAAAGTTTCAAATGTCACTGTGCAACAGAAATACAATGTGAGCCAGATATGAGCTGCATTTTAAAAAGGAAAGAGTTTCTGAATTACATTTTACTCAACCTAACATATTCAACATATTGCCAACTATCAACGTATAATAAATATAAAAAAGATAAATGGAAAGATAGTCCATAATCATGAATTAGAAGAATTAACAGTTAAAACAGCCATCCTACTAAAAGCAGTCTACAGATTCAATGTAACCTCTATCAAAATTCCACAAACATTTTCCACAGAAATACACAACAAAAAACTAAAATTAGTACAGAACCACAAAAGACCTTGAATAGCCAAAATCTTCTTGAGAAAGAAGAACAAAGCTGGAGGTATCATACTTCCTGATTTCAAATTATATTAAAGTGATAGTAAGCAAAAAAATTATGGTTTTGACATAAAAACAGACACAGATCAATGGAACTGAATACTGAGCCCACAAATAAAACTGAAACATATATGGTCAATTAATTTACAACAAAGACCAAGAATATATGTTTGAGAAGGAACAGTCTCTTCCATACATGGTATTGGGAAAACCAGGAAGTCAAATGCAAAAGAGTGAAATTGGACCTCTGTCTTCTGTTCAATTCAGTTGCTCAGTCGTGTCCAACTCTTTGTGACCCCATGGACTGCAGCACACCAGGCCTCCCTGTCCATCACCAACTCCCGGAGTTTACTCAAACTCATGTCCATTGAGTAGGTGATGTCATCTAACCATCTCATCCTCTGTCGTCCCCTTCTCCTCCCTGTCTTAAAATGGATGGAAGACTTGAATGTAAGTATCTGAGATGATAAAACTCTTAGAAGAAAACATAGGCAGTTACCTTCTTGACACTGGTCTTGGCAATGATTCTAACACCAAAAACAGAGGCAACAAGAGCAAAAATAAACAAGAGAGACTACATTAAACTGAAAAGCTTCTGCATAGCAAAGGAAACCATCAACAAATTAAATAGGCAGCCTGGGAATGGGAGAAAATATCTGCAAATCATTGTTCTGTTAAGGGGTAATAACCAAAGCATATAAGGGACTCGTAAAACTCAATAACAAAACACCAAACAATCCAATTAAAATATGGGCAGAGTATCTGAATAGACATTTTTCCAAAGAAGACATACAGATTGCCAACGGGTGCCTGAAAAACTATTCAACATCACTAATCATCAGGGGAATGCAAACAGAAGCCTCAGTGAGTTATCACCTGACATCTGTTAGAGTGGCACCATCAAAAAGACAAGAAACACCAAATGCCAGCAAAGATGTGGAGAAAAGGGAGCTCTCTGCACGGCTGGTAGGAGTGTGATCAGCACAGAAACTATGGAAAGTAATAACAGCATTCCTCAAACAATTAAACATAGAACTACCATATGATCCAGCAATTCTACTTCCAGTTATTTATCTGAAGAAAATGAAAGCACTAACAAGAGAATTTCTTCACCCTTATGTTTACTGCAGCATGATTTTTCAGTAGCCAAGATAGGAAAGTGAAAGAAAGTGTCAGTTGCTTGGATGTGTCCGACTCTTTGCGAACCCACGGACTGTAGCCTGCCAGGCTCCTCTGTTCATGAAATTCTCCAGGCAAGAATACTGGAGTGGGTAGCCATTGCTTTCTCCAGGGGATCTTCTTGACCCAAGGATCGAACCTGGATCTTCTGCATTGCAGATTCTTTACCGTCCGAGTCACCAGGGAAGCCCAGTCAAGATATGGGTATAGCCTAAGTGTCCGTCACTGGATGAGGCAGTAAAGAAAACACTGTATATACAAATATACAATGCACTATTATGTATTCATAAAAATAAAATCTTGCCATTTGGGGCAATGTGGATGAAACTTGAGGGCACTATGCGAAGTGACAAAAGTGAGAAAAGACAGAAACCGTAAGGTCGCACTTAGATAGGAATCTAAACAAACAGGTGAAGCTCACAGAGAACAGACTGCTGGCTTACAGATTCTAAGGGTGAGGAAAGGGGTCAAATGGGTGAAGGGGTCAAAAGGTGCAAACTTTCAATTATAAAATAAATAATCATGAGCATGCAGTGTGCAGCATGGTGACGAGGGTTAATAATTCTGCACATTTACTGCACACTTAAAGTTGCTAAGAAAATAGATCTTTAAAGTTCTCATCAAAAGAAATAAATTCTAACTATGTGCAGTTGTAGATGCTAACAAGATTTATCGTGGCAATTACTTTACAATATATATGAATATTGAATCATGAGGTTGTACACCTGAACTAATCTGTCAATTAT
Source organism: Neotragus moschatus (assembly GCA_006410615.1). Lineage (NCBI taxonomy): Eukaryota > Metazoa > Chordata > Mammalia > Artiodactyla > Bovidae > Neotragus > Neotragus moschatus. The sequence continues at coordinate 96,295 of SJYA01002798.1, read as the reverse complement.
ACCTTAATAACAAAAGGTTGCTGTAATTTTTTTATACTTACTTTATACTTAGAGCAATACATCTCAATTTATACTACCTCATGACTGTTGCCTGATAGACAAATAGGGTTAATGACCACCACTTGAAGTGCAGAAGTAAGCTGTGAGGCAGAGTATTTAAATCCTTTCCTTCTAGAAATAGCAATAAACATTTGAGGAAAAGCAAAATTTATTTTGTACTAACTCTCATATTCCATACAAGAGAGAGCACAGTCAGTTTCTCTTCTAGATAAACTAAATTAACTAAATGGTTTCCTGAAGTATTATTATACTTCTAGGTATCTGTAATAGGAAAATGCACATACATTTTAAAATCTCAAATATATGAAATTAATTGCAGTTATAACTGAGAAAGTAACAGCTGCCACTTACTGTCTGCTCTATATTGAGACATGAAGTAATGTCTTAATATAAATTAATGTTAATAATCTTTAGAACTTAAAAATATTTCTTTTCAATGAATGCATATATGAAACATATTGTTTATTCTTCCTATGCTTTAGCTATGGTGGAGCAGAAGTCTCTGGGTCAGTCACCACTGAACACAATTAGATATATTTTTGAAGATCATGTTATTATAGGTTTTTCCCTTATTTTCTATTGGCAATGTATTTCACTAATACTGAATGGATATCATCAAGACATAAGGTGAAAATATATTTTCTCTATTCAGCTATTGGGATTTAACTGATCTGTGTCTTATTTAAGAACTGAAGAAGTGACAGATGGAGACCCACAGTCTAACAACCTGATCCTTCCTGTTGGGAAGTTTACTGTCTGGGAGATTATGTTCCTTAATTATTATTAATTCTGGCTTCCATTGGGACAACTTAAAATGGTCCCTTTCTACCACTTATAAAAAAGCATATGCCATTGTTTTGTTAAAGTTTGTCTGTAGTGTCCTTCCTCCAAAATGTGAGCGTGTAAATAAACTCTGTAGAGATTCCTTATATTCTATTGAGAATATCAGTCATAACACTGTTCTAGTTGTTTGATTGTGACTGGTGAATTTCTGGAATGTCTGTCTTCTGAAAAACAGAAATACATTGTGTGGAAGAGGAAGTTATGTATGTCAGTCACATTTTACAGTGCATTCCTTACAAATACTTATTTAAATACAGAATTATTTAAACTTTGAGTTACTCAAATTCAAGTGTATTTCCATTTCATCATTTTACTGCATGCCCCTCAAACTGTATAATATTCATACATTGTAAGGTATCTCAGTAAGTGTGTTGTTTGTAAGCTCCCCTGTGGTGTCTTGTTATGGCAGCCTCAGCAGACTAAGACATGGTTGGAGCCTGGTGTTAATCCATTTTGGCACCAGTGTACTTCAGCTGATCACCAGAGGATGAGATGTTTGGATGGCCCAGTGGACATGAGTTAGAGCAAACTCCAGGAGATGGTGAAGGACAGGAAAGCCTGGAATGCTGCAGTCCACAGCGTCTCAAAGAGTTGGACACAACTTAGTGACTGAACAACAACTTACAACTAAAGCATGATTTTGCTCGTAGGAGCAGTGTTTCTGGTATCTGAAGTGCAAGTCTTAATGTGTATATCAAGGTTTCTCCAGAACAACCGGAAGGAACCTCAGCTTATCCCCAGAACAGTGAGATCTCTAAAGCTCTCAGCTCCTCAGTATCTGTTCTCTGCAGGACCTTCCAGAATCGAGTCTTGCACGTGGTCAACACAGGGCCTGTTAGAGGACCTAGGACATATTCTATGCAGACGTTTGGAGTGTGTCTCTCTCCTTTTCTCCTGATACTTTGCCACCTAAACCCCATTCACTCCCATAGTCCCAGACTCTGCTGTGTCTCCTACACTCACTGAGACCAGTATTCTCTGCTGGGCTCTGCAGCATTTTGAAAAATGTTCTTTGAGAGACGTGCAGATTTAGTGTAGGTCCCACTTCAAATACTTCCCTTCTAAAATTCACGGCATAATCCATTGCTTTCAAATGTCTTTTTATATATATTTTATACATTCTGTCCCATTTTTATAACTATTTACAGCCATTGGGTAAGTTTGATACCAGCTATTTCATCTCACTCAGAAATTATTAGTTCTTCATATATACTTCAGCCACTCCCCATAAATCAGAAAATTCAATTAAATCTTTTATGTTCAAATTTTCTCCCCATCTTTCTGCTACTACTCTGGTCTAAATTATCATAAACTCTTCCCTGGATTCCTACCCTAGCTTTCAACCCATAGCTCCAGTAACCCATAGTTCCAGTTTCACTTATTTCAGAGAGTGGAATTCTAGAAATACATTTTGTCCCTCTCTGGGTGAAATTTTTCAGTAGCTTCTCATTAAACTTAAGAGTAAATATTTGAACTCCTTCCTACTTGGGATGATGTAAGCCTTCTAAATGGTTTTCTATGCACATTTCTGTTTCTTCTTTATGTTTCAGCAATACTGATTTTTTTTTTTAATTTATGCATCTCCAAAATTTTACCCACAGCTATACTTTTAGCAGCCTGATTTTTTTTTTTATGACCATGACATGCTCATTATTCTTCCCCTGACTTCTTTCTCCAGTTTCAGGTGACAGCTTAAGTGTTACTTTCTTGGTGAGGCATTTCCTGATCCCATAGAACTTTACTCTTAATCTCCCAGCATCCTAATCTTTTAGCTCAAGCCATATACCATAATGTGATTTCCCACTTATATACAGGTGTATGCTTTTAATGTCTATATTTTCCATATGTAAGCATCATGAAGACAGGGACAGTGTCTTTGTTTTAATTACCACTCTGTGCCCAGTGATATTACATGGTATGTGGTACATAATAGGTGTTACAGAAACATTCACTGAATATTTAACTTCAGAAAGAAGGAGGTTTCAAAGTCAACATCTGGAGGTTTAATAATAAAAATTTTCAAAGAATCTTTAAGAATTGGAACTGGAAGAAATCAATAAGATTACTTATCCAACCACCATGCTGATTTAATAACCCCTTTGATAACATCACCTACACTTGAATCATTCCAGAATCAGGGACTATTTTACAAAGAATTATATTCTATTTTCAGACAATTCTTATTATTTTAAATTTACATAGTTTATTAAATTTTATGTAATTATTTATATAATTTAAGCCTTCTACTGAAATGTTTTACTTGTAATCTTACGGCAAGTGGTCTCTCACTTTTACAAAAGAATTCCGACAATGATACACACATTTTTTTCCTTTTATATTTCTTCTGAAATTAAACTAAAGTCATAATTAAAAATGAAAATTATTCTTACATCTTACTGTGTTACAAAGTGACATTCCATTTTGGATGCTTTAACATTATTGGCATTCTTTGAGCTATATGTTAGATCCATTTATCACTGTGCATAGTTAATGATTCATATTTGCATGCACTATAAGAAAGAAATTTTGAATGTGAATCAGTATATAGACCAAAAAAACAAATTTATAGAAGAAGAGTCTTTTAGCTAACATTAACAAAGATGTATGAGAAATTTAACTACAATGCTCACATCTGCCCATTATTGTCAAAAAAGAAATGAAAATCTTTGTAGGTATGTATGCATTACAGTAAACAGTAACTGTTTTGAATGAGAAGACTCATGTAACATAGAAAATCTACTTAATGCACTTTAGCTCAGTGTATGTGCATGGTTTATAAACATATCTATACTCTGTCTCACAGAATTGTAAAACGGTCAAATGAGAAAACACATTTGAAAGCATTTTTAGTTTTCAAGTGAAATATTCTAATACTGGCCACTGTAATCATAAATAATTTTAAAGAACTGTTATATATATTTTAAAAATAAGTGAAATGAAAAATGAATCATAGACACAGTTGTTTGCTTCTATATGCATGAAGCAATTTACAAAACTGAATTATTTTGTTACCATGGTCTCTGTTTCTGAATCATTTTTATCACCACTATTCTTTGGGATGTATTTGTTGGGTTTGCTGACAGAGTGACCCACTTTCTCCCAGCTCTTCTTTGAGACTATATTAGACCCTTCTAAAATTGTATTAACTTTTATGGGTCACTATATGAGTTATTGCTTCAGCACAGTAAGTTACATTTGCCAAACTGCTGCCAATGGATCTTCATTAATCTGGGGAAATGGAAGTGTTTGGTGGTATAATTACATATTGTATCCTTTTAAGATTCTGGGTGAGTAAAAATAGAAACCATATATGATATAATGGTGTTTTAGCTATGATACGAAAATCTAATAGCACCCATCATTTACACATTCATATGTAAAATGCTGACATGAGAATATGTAAGCAGTCCTTTTCAAAATGCTATGGTAAGATTATACATTGATCGTGCTTTCTCTAAACACAGCAGTAAGAAATAAGACCTGTTTTTATAAAGTCATTAAGAAACCTAAGCATGTTTAGTGGTACGGATAAAACTCTCCATTAGCCGGAAACAACAGAGAAACATAAAACAGCAGTGTAGCTGCAGGCAAGAATGTGCCTGTCTCTGGATCCAAATGTGGGCGTGATGAATATGGCTCAGAGTGGCAAGAACCAAATTCCCCCCTTATAGAGCAAAGGGAAGAAGAGAGAAAAGACATTCACGACAGTTGAAGAATCTCCCAAATTTCTCATATTATCAAAGCCTGTACAAGAAAAAAGGAGGAAACACCTATTCTTATGGGTGAGTTTTATCAACTTTAAGAAACAGATAAAAAACATTTTAGAGAAATTCAAAAGCACATTTCCTAACATATGTTATGAGACAGGAAATTATTAACACTTAAACTTGATAAAAATAATAGAAGAGAATTGAGAATGACAGGTTTATGTATGATTACGGGTGAAAAAAAATCTAAGTGATAATTTTGGCACAGGGAACCTAGAAGTGTTATAAAATATTCATCATGACCATATGGTGTTTATCTTCAGAATTCAAGAAAGGTTCTCTATCAAAAATGTATTAATATATTCTACCAATTCAACTAAGAAAATGGAATGATTATTATAAAAAATAATAAAACAATTTTAAAATGTTAACTCATATTTATGGTTAAAACTAAGAATATCTGAGAAGTTCCATTTTCTACTTAGAATTTCTACTTTAAAGATATCAAATATTATTATTTACAGGGAATCATTTAAACTCAGGAGTCCAGAAACAAACCAAAATCGCCAAAATAACCAGTAAATCTGCTATTCAAAGTTGTACCACAGTAGATGAATATGCAAGAAGAAAGAGGCAATTGTGCTGTTATATACAGACAAAATATATATCCAAGACAAGGTACAGACCCATTATATAAAAAGTTAAATTTTCTTGATAAAAGTTCAATTAACTAAAGATAATAAGAAAAAAATCCAGTAACAATTCAAAATCTACGAACAAAAAATTTAAAATATGGCTCTGAACAAACCAAAACAATGGATAACATGTTATGATAAGAATGTCATTTCTCTTCAGACTAATCTTTAAGTTCATATATTTCCAATCAGAATATCAACAGAAATCCGTATGGAATTTATCAAATTGTATTGATATTCACATAGGAGAGAGTAAAGAAAGTAGTTTCAAAAATAGGTATGCTATTTCTGAAAGCAAAAAAAAAAAAAAGGGAAAATGCCTTCAATCATTATCAGATATTGATAATCATTTAGAACTATGATAATTAAGGTAATGGATGTTGGCTTCATAGATCACAAGCCATGTTCTGACCTTGTGGAAAACTGCACAGCAAGCAAGTAGAATGTGTCCAACTTGTTCATAAACACCCCTGAACAGTATTTCCTATTAAAATCAAATATAAGAATGTCCACAATATTTTCCAATGAACATTTCTTTTAGCTAATCACAAATTTAAAAACAAGGCCAGGTAGTGAGATTATGTCTTCTTACAATTTATATTACTTTAAAAATGAACTAATACAGTGAACATAACCAAAACCAAGTCTTTTCTTTCCCTCTGTGACTGTAATGTTTTCACTATTTTGATAAACAGTTATCCACACATATATGTCATAGATAAATAAATGGGTTGGTGGATGGACAGACAGAAGGAAAAAGAAAGAAAGATAATTCCATTATTTCAAGAATATTCTTTGTCTTTGCTCATTGCTTTATACCAAACACTTAGAGCAATGTATGGAACATTTCAAATGTGTAAGAAATATTTTCTTTAATATAAAAGTACTAATTTACCATTAAAGAAATCTTACATACTTAACTGCATTCCCTTTATTTAAATACACTATCATGGCAGCTGGATTAGATAATTTTGTGCTGAAATTTCATAAAAGGGGTCATATTGTGTATTTCACATTTGCAAAAGGTAATTTTTTTTGGTGGCAAAACTGAGTAAGACACTTTAGAGTAGAAATAAGGAAATGTTACCTCACTGTTGGTTTATCAGTTTTTTAGACTTGTAAGTTAACAGATATTTGAAACCTACATTATTCAGATTGAAAATGTAATAGTATATAAGACCTATAGAAATAGAGGCACAATTTCTGTTCTTTTATTTCTGAGTTCAGAATCCAAATGCTGATATGAGTAAAGCCTTGTATTTAAGTTTTGAAGGTAAAGTGAATATTGTAATAGGAAAGCTCTGACATTTTAAAAGATGGAATTCCAAGACAGCAAACAAAGATTCTAATCTTTCTTGGCCATGTGTGTTTGCACACAAATGCTTGCATTATTTACAAGAACATGAGCGGGTAATCATCTCACTTATTTGCATTTAATATTGATTGGTATTGTTTCTTAATAGATTTTCATCATTCTCTTATTTTGATTTACAGATGACAAACTTAAATGTGAATGAATGAATCTGCTCTTTTCTATATAATCTGTATATCTCTAAATCTTTTCTTGTTTCCATGAATGAGAAGTAAATATGAAATCATCCTGTGACTATTTATTTCTTCATGGTACAGTGAGAAAAGGAAATTAAAGCTAAATTCCATCAACCTCATGAATAAATAACTGCATTGTACATTAAATCTTATCTTGTATTTCATGATATAGCTAAGAAACTCAAATTCACACTTCAGTGGAGCTATGCTTTTAAGAGCATTCTTAAAGCAGCTACTACCTGAAACAATTTTAAATGTTCTGTTTTCAGACATACAGAAATACACACACACATGTGGTCATTACTTGTATTCTGTTAATATATTTGTTTTTTCTTTCTGATTTACTTCATTCTGTTTGACCTGAATGTAAGGTCATACATTATAAAACACAGGGAGAACACTCTTTGATATGAATCACAGCAAAATCCTTTTTGACCCACCCCCTAGAATAATGAAAATAAAAACAAAAATAGACAAATTAGACCTAATTAAACTTAAAAGCTTTTGCACAGTCAAGGAAACCATAAACAAGATGAAAAGACAACCCTCGGAATGGGAGAAAATATTTGCAAACTTTGGTTCAGTTCCTCAGTCATGTGACTCTTTGTGATCCCATGGGCTGCAGCACACCAGGCTTCCATGTCCACCAACTTCTGGAGCTTGCACAAACTCATGTCCATCAACTTGGTGATGCCATCCAACCATTTCATCCTCTGTCATCCCCTTCTCCTCTTCAATATTTCCCAACATAAAGGTCTTTAAGTAGTCAGTTCTTCACATCACGTGGCCAGAGTATTGGAGTTTCAGCTTCAACATCAGTCCCTCCAAAGAATATTCAGGACTGATTTCCTTTAGGAGGGACTGGGTGGATCTCCTTGCAGTCCAAAGGACTCTCAAGAGTCTTCTCCAACACCACAGTTCAAAAGCATCAATTCTTCAGTGCTCAGCTTTCTTTATGGACTAACTCTCACATCCATACATGACTACTGGAAAAAGAATAACTGACTAGATGGACCTTTGTTGGCAAAGTAATGTCTCTGCTTTTTAATATGCTGACTAGTTTGCTCATAGATTTTCTTCCAAGGAGTAAGCATCTTTTAATTTTATGGCTGCAATCACAATCTGCAGTGATTTTGGAGCCCCAAAATATAAAGTCTCTCACTGTTTCCATTGTTTCCCTATCTATTTGCCGTGAAGTGATGGGACCGGATGTCATGCTCTTAGTTTTCTGAATGTTGAGGTTTAAACCAACTTTTTCACTCCTCTCTTTCACTTTCATCAACAGGCTCTTTAGTTCTTCTTCGCTTTCTGCCATAAGAGTGATGTCATCTGTGTATCTGAGGTTATTCATATTTCGCCCAGCAATCTTGATTCCAGCTTGTGCTTCATCCAGCTCAACATTTCGCATGATATATTCTGCATATAAGTTAAATAAGCATGGTGACAGTATACAGCCTTGACTTACTACTTTCCCTATTTGGAACTGTATGTTGTTCCATGTCCACTTCTAACTGTTGTTTCTTAACCTGCATACAGATTTCTCAGGAGACAGGTCAGGTGGTATTCCCATCTCTTTCAGAATTTTCCACAGTTTATTGTGATCCACACAGTCAAAGGCTTTGGCATAGTCAATAAAGCAGAAGTAGATGTTTTTCTGGAACTTTCTTGCTTTTTTGATGATCCAGCAGATGTTGGCAATTTGATCTCCGGTTCCTCTGCCTTTTCTAAAACCAGCTTGAACATCTGGAAGTTCATGGTTCACGTATTGCTGAAGCCTGGCTTGGAGAATTTTGAGCATTAGCTTGCTAGCGTGTAAGATGAGTGCAGTTGTGTGGCACTTTGAGCATTCTTTGGCATTGCCTTTGTTTGGGATTGGAATGAAAACTGACATTTTCCAGTTCTGTGGCCACTGCAGTTTTCCTAATTTGCTGGCATATTGAGTGAAGCACTTTAACAGCATCATCTTTTAAGATATGAAATAGCTCAACTGGAAATCCATCATCTCCACTGGCTTGGTTTGTAACGATGCTTCCTAAGGCCCACTTGTGAAGGAAATGGCAACCCACTCCAGTGTTCTTGCCTGGAGAATCCCATGGATGGGGGAGCCTGGTGGGCTGCTATCTATGAGGTGGCACAGGGTCGGACATGACTGATGCGACTTAGCAGCAGCAGCAGCAGCAGGGCCCACTTGACTTTGCATTCCAAGATGTCTGGCTCTGAGTGATCATAACATCATGGTTATCTGGGTTATGAAGATCTTTTTTGTGTGGTTCTTCTGTGTAGTCTTGCTACCTGTTTTATTCTTTTCTAATATCTTCTGCTTCCATTAGATCTAAAGCATTTTTGCAAACTTAGCAACTGACAAAAGATTAACTTTCAAAATATACAAGCAGACCACTGAACTCAGTATCAAAAAAAAAAAAAAAAAAAAGCCCAATCAAGAACTGGGTGAAAGACCTAAATACACATAACTCCAAAGATATACAGATGACCAGCAAACACATGAAAAGATGCTCAAAATCACTAATTATTCAATTCAGTTCACTTCAGTCGCATCCGACTCTTTGTGACTCCATGAATCACAGCACAACAGGCCTCCCTCTCCATCACCAACTCCCAGAGTTCACTCAGACTCACGCCCATCAAGTCAGTGATGCCATCCAACCATCTCATCCTCTGTCGTCCCCTTCTCCTCCTGCCCCCAATCCCTCCCAGCATCAGTCTTTTCCAATGAGTCAACTCTTCGCATGAGGTGGCCAAAGTACTGGAGTTTCAGCTTTAGCATCATTCCTTCCAAAGAAATCCCAGGGCTGATCTCCTTCAGAATGGACTGGTTGGATCTCTTTGCAGTCCAAGGGACTCTCAAGAGTCTTCAACACCATAGTTCAAAAGCATCAATTCTTCCGCACCCAGCCTTCTTCACAGTCCAACTCTCACATCCATACGTGACTACTGGAAAAACTATAGCCTTGACTAGACAGCCTTTGTTGGCAAAGTAATATCTCTGCTTTTGAATATACTATCTAGGTTGGTCATAATTTTCCTTTCAAGGAGTAAGCATCTTTTAATTTCATGGATGCAGTCACCATCTGCAGTGATTTTGGAGCCCCCAAAAAATAAAGCCTGACACTGTTTCCACTGTTTCTCCATCTATTTCCCATGAAGTGATGGGACTGGATGCCNAAAGCATCAATTCTTCGGCACTCATCCTTCTTCACAGTCCAACTCTCACATCCATACATGACCACAGGAAGAACCATAGACTTGAGTAGACGGACCTTAGTCGGCAAAGTAATGTCTCTGCTAACCTTTTCCAGAGGTTCTCTTGATGGCTCACATGGTAAAGAATCCGCCTGCAAGGTTGGAGACCTGGGTTCAGTTCCTGGGTTGGGAAGATCCCCTGGAGAAGGGAATGGCGACCCAGTCCAATATTCTGACCGGAGAGAGGAGCCTGGCCGACAACAGTCCATGGGGTCTCAAAGAAGAGGACACGAAGAGTGGTACACGACTCAGCGACTTTCACTTTCACCTTGTAGTGTGGAGCTTACAGTCCTTAAGGTTGCAGAACTAACGGATATTCTTCCTTTAAAAATAAATGTCATTCCTTTTGAATTCTTGACAATCTTTCTTCTTTAGATTAAGTATGAGAAGGAATTTTATTGTTTCAAAGAGGAAAAAAAAAAAANACTAGTTTTCTGTGAGTATGGTTTCAGTGTGTCTGCCCTCTGATGCCCTCTTGCAACACCTACCATCTTACTTGGGTTTCTCTTACCTTGGGCGTGGGATATCTCTTCACGGCTGCTCCAGCAAAGCACAGCCGCTGCTCCTTACCTTGGATGAGGGGTATCTCCTTACTGCCACCGCTCCTGACCTTCAACATGGGATAGCTCCTCTAGGCTCTCCTGTGTCTGTGCAAAAAACTAAAACTACTATATGATCCAGCAATCCCACTAATGGACATATACCCTGAGAAAAGCATAACTCAAAAAGACACATTTACCCCAGTGTTCATTACAGTACTGTTTACAATAGCCAGGATATACTTTTAACATATAAAATCATAACTTGGTGAAAAGAAGGATTTGAGGCAGGTAAAAGATATGGATTTAAACAAAAGATCTTAATATACATAATTAGTATGTAACTTATTTCTATAGATGGATTAATATAATTCATCATTCATATTTTTGGCCTACTATGGTATTCCCATTTATTTATGTCCTCCAAATACTAAATACGTCTCTATACATTATCCTAATTATTATAATATCTTAGTTCACTGATATATTTTTGCATAGAAATATGCGTCAGAATGTGAAGGAATAGCATTTGATCTAAGGAAATATTTCCCCATTTTTGTACCTATAGCAACTTCTAAAGACAAGAGAAATGGCCTTGAATTCAAGGGTAAGTGTCTAACTCTTCACAATAACCAGATTAAGCTAACTAAAAATTATGCAGGATATGGGACAATTAGATTCTATGTTGTTCTTCAATTCTAATATAAACCATTGGCACCTAAATATTTTATATCATCCTTTAAGGCATCTAGAATATATATTGTTAAATTGCAATCTATTATATAACATTTGTGAACATCTTTTTGGTACATTTTTGTCTTTTTAAAATTAAGCTGAAACTCTGTACATTCTAGTTTTATTTTTTTGATGAATTCCATATGTTGCACTTTGAAAATGCCCTTTGTGTGTAGACTTCCACTTCCTTGTTTAAATGTTTTATATAAGGTATTTTCTTCCTTCCATAGCTACATGCTAAATGACTTTAATTATAATTTTTAAAATGTTTCTATTGAAATTGTCCTGATTTGGAGAAAATGTAGATCATGTCAATGAGCTATACTATTTTTGTTGAATTTTACATTTTAAGTAATTTCCATTGTTGATGTATTTTTCATGATTTAAGATTTAACTTTGACATTGATACTGCACAAATTTGTATTTGAATTTTATATCCTCAGTTGGCACCTCAGAGTTGATGCCTAAGAAACTGAGTGGTAGAGTCACGCAGTTCTTCAAGATTTACAGTATTATCTTATTATTATTGCCATGTCTGTCAAGAACACTGTAGAACTCTGGCTGTAAAACTTGCTTACACATTCAAATGTGAAGACAAAAATATTGATTCAATCACAGATAATTTTCTAGTAGCACAGTTGATGTTCCATGTTTACTTCTGGTTATTAAATTTTGATGATTAATCATCTCTATGACATATGCAATTGACAACCTCAGATAGCAAAAATTAATGATGACGTGTCATTTCAACTTTTAAGAACATGTCTTCTGCTTTTAGAAATTCCCATTTTGAAAAGAGATTAAGTAAAAAGGAAGTAGTTTAAGTTATTTGGATTGGTTTGAATGTGTGTAAGCAGGAAGTTGACAGAATTTGCATTTTTTAACTGTAAGCAGAAAAATCTCAGAGACCCATACAAATCTGAATTTCCCCTTTGGTTGAAAATAATTCCAAGCTCATAAATGCCTGATGATTTCTGATAGAACTCCCACAAAATTGTATTTTATTGTATTTGTTACTTTTTATCTCTTTATGGAAAATAAGGTCAGTCAAATTGCTATAATATTCATGCCTCATTTATCTATTTGCAATAGAATTGGTAGTGCAGAAATAAAGAACAAGATATGATTCTGGGAGGGAGAGAAGGAAAGATTAGCTAAATTGCTTTTAACTCCTCTAAAATAGTTAAGAATTAAAATCAACTTTACACTACCAAATTTTCTGCTTATACCTCATTTCATTATGTTAGCTTTATTTACTAAATTTATTAATTACCTTTGGTACATAAAGATAAAAATCTCATCCATTTAAGTCGTATAATCAAATATTAATTCTGGCCACAGAATTTAAATTTTGAGGTTTTGCCATAGAATATAAAATTTAGTGTATAGTTTTATTAAATTAAAAATATTAAATTAAAAAACCTGAAATGTTGACTTAACATTAATAAAATTTTCATATGTAATTTCATGGACCCATGAATTCCCACAAATATTTTCATTGAGGGGCCAATGGTATGTGGTGGATTGTATTAGCACTATATTTACAGATCTAGTGACTGCAGCCATGAAATTAAAAGACACTTACTCCTTAGAAGAAAAGTTATGACCAACCTAGATAGCATATTCAAAAGCAGAGACATTACTTTGCCGACTAAGGTCCGTCTAGTCAAGTCTATGGTTTTTCCTGTGGTCATGTATGGATGTGAGAGTTGGACTGTGAAGAAGGCTGAGCGCCAAAGAATTGATGCTTTTGAACTGTGGTGTTGGAGAAGACTCTTGAGAGTCCCTTGGACTGCAAGGAGATCCAACCAGTCCATTCTAAAGGAGATCAGCCCTGGGATTTCTTTGGAAGGAATGATGATGAAGCTGAAGCTCCAGTACTTTAGCCACCTCATACGAAGAGTTGACTCATTGGAAAAGACTCTGATGCTGAGAGGGACTGGGGGCAGGAGGAGAAAGGGACGACAGAGGATGAGATGGCTGGATGGCATCACTGACTCGATGGGCGTGAGTGTGAGTGAACTCTGGGAGTTGGTGATGGACAGGGAGGACTGGCATGCCGCGATTCATGGGGTCTCAAAGAGTCAGACACGGCTGAGTGATTGAACTGAATAGACATTGGTTAGGATACTAAGAGACTTTATAATACTAGTATATTAAAACTTGTAATGGCCAACAGATATTTTTTATTTAATTCCTGAAATTCTTTCATAACTAGTCATATATTGGAGAAACTTATTTGGACAGGGGATTAAATATAAAATATGTGTAGATACTTCCTTGTTATAAAACTATATATTATACTGTTAGTAATATCAACAAATAGAATTATTGGGAAAGTTTCAAACTTTGCTAGATTTTCATTGAATCATCTGAAATATTTGAGAGCCTCAAACTATTATTTAATTAGTTACAGAATAACTGTGTCAGGGAAATATAAGTGGGAATGAAATGATCCACCCTGTGAAAGTCCAGCCTTGCCTTTATGTCTTTTCTTCATATATATGTATATATCCGTGAGTTACCACTTCTGAAGTATATTGGTTTAGACCAGTGTCCTCACTTGACCTTCAGTAGAGATGAGGGTCTTCATCATCCTTAGCCCACACCGCACAGTCTCTGCCTAGAGCCATCAGCATTCTCTGCAGGTTTGCCCTTCTCCAGAGGCAACCTGCACCCACCCACCTTGCTTTTGATTTCTCAGAGTGTATGGATTATTCATTTTCAATGTCTCTATTATTTATTTTTATTGAAGTAGAGTTGCCTTATACTATTACTGTTAGTTTTGGGGGTATAGCAGTGACTTTTTTTTTAAATAGATTATAAGGTTATTATGAAATACTGGCTATATTCCTTGTGCTATGTTTTACATACTTATATCTTAATTTATACCTAGTAGTTTGTACCTCTTAATCCCCTTCACCTATCTTGTCAACCCTTTACACTCATTCTCATCTCTGGTAACTACTAGTTTGTTCTCTGTGAGTCTGTTTCTGTTTATTTGTATTATGTTTTAGATTCCATATATAAGTGAAACTTATAACTGCATTTGTCTTTCTCTGTTTGACTTCCTTCACTAAGCATAGTACCCTCTAGGTTCACCCATGTCGTCATAAATGGCAAGGTGTCATTCTCTTTTATGGTTGAATAATACACGCGTGTGTGTGTTTCACATCTTTACCATTCATCTGTTGACAGACACTTAGGTTGCTTCCATATCTTGACCATAGCAAATAATGCCGCTATGAATGTCAGGGCATATATATCTTTTTGAATTACTGTTTTCATTTTCTCTGGATAGATACCCAGGAGTGGAATTGCTGGATTATCAAGGGAATGCAAATCAAAACCACAATGATATAGCACCTCATTGCTGTCAGAATGCCTGTTTTCAAAAAGACAAGAAATAATAAGCATTGGCGACGATGTGGAGAAAAGGAAACTTAGTACTGTTGCTGGGAATGTAATTGGTGAAGCCACCATGGAAAACAGTACACAGGTTCCTCAAAAAATTAAAAATAGGGCTACTTTTGCTTTTTAAAATACAAATTTTAACATACCAACACCCCACCCTGTATTCCTTATTCCAAGATCATGTAAAATTTTTCCTCTTTCAAAGAAATTTATCCCATTTACTCTGATCTTATTTTCCCTAACTTATCTGGAATCTAAATTTGACCATGAAGCTCGTTTTTTCTTGTCACAGATTTTCTGACTTTGTACAAGCTTCTTTGATGCTGCCTATCAAATATATACTTAAGTTTTTGAGTGATTTCACCTTCTACAATTCCATTTTTAACTTCCTTTCTTGCAGATTCCTTGGGAATATTCTCTAGTTACTAATAACTATGTCCATTTCCTCAATTTACCATTTATATTAACTTAATACACGTTTCTATAAGGCATCCTATATGCTGAGCATTGCTTTAAGCAGTATTGTATTTTTAATACAATATTATATTTTAAGCATAGGTACTATGTAACTCAATCCATCTGTTCTTAAATACCATGCAAAATTGTTTTTGATTATAAAAGCATATTTTCACATTCCAGAAAACCTCAGAAAGTAGAAAAAACATATAATCACAAAAAGTTATTCGTAATCTCAAAAGTCGGAAATACTGATAACATTTTGCTCGATTTTGCATAGTTTTGCAAGTGTCTATGTGTATGCATAGGTTCATTTTGTGTATTTATAATGTGTGTATCTATTTGGATGATCCTAAGAGCTAAGAATTGCATATTTACTCTCTGTTATGCATTGTTCTAAGTAGAATTCTGAGCAGAAGTGCCGATGCTGAAGCTGAAGCTGCAATACTTTGGCCACCTGATGCGAAGAACTGACTCATTTGGAAAGACCCTGATGCTTGGAAAGACTGAGGGCAGGAGAAGAGGGTGACAGAGGATGAGATGATTATATAACATCATTGACTCAAAGGACATGAGTTTGAGCAAACTCCAGGAAATAGTGAGAGACAGGGAAACCTGCTGTGCTGTAGTCCGTGGGGTTACAAAGAGTCAGACACAACTTGGCAAATGAACAAGTAGAATTCAGCCATCTAATATCAATATCAACTGTGTATTTATTTCCCCCATTTCAAAAAGGATGAAACTGAGGAAAAGAGAGCTTAAGTAATTTGCTTATTAAGTGACAAATCTGAGATTTACATTCAGGCAGCCAGACTCTGGAGTCCATACTCATGTATATAATGTGTGTTCTATACAACCTCTCTCTGGACACACACAAACACTTTCAGACTTATGCATATACTAAATATATATCTATATGCTAGTTACATGATTACATAATATAACCACAATTATATCTATGCAGATTTGACCTTTTTTATCCAAAATTATTTTTAAATATTTTGCTATTTAAAATTACTAAAACACCATTTTAAGATTATAATATTCTAAGGTATGGATGTGAGAGTTGGACTGTGAAGAAAGCTGAGCACTGAATAATTGATGCTTTTGAACTGTGGTGTTGGAGAAGACTCTTGAGAGTCCCTTGGACTGCAAGGAGATCCAACCAGTCCATTCTAAAGGAGATCAGTCCTGGGTGTTCATTGGAAGGACTGATGCTAAAGCTGAAACTCCAATACTTTGGCCACCTCATGCAAAGAGCTGACTCATTGGAAAAGACTCTGATGCTGGGAGGGATTGGGGGCAGGACTAAAAGGGGACGGCAGAGGATGAGATGGCTGGATGGCATCACCGACTCAATGGACATGAGTTTGAGTGAACTCTGGGAGTTGGTAATGGACAGGGAGCCTGACATGCTGCAATTCATGGGGTTGCAAAGAGTCAGACACAACTGAACTGAACTCAACTGAAGGTATGAATGTGCTTCCCTGGTGGTAAGATTATTGGAAGTTATTCTATTGTTAAACATTTTTGTTTTAAATATTTAAATATTGTCCATATCATTGTAATAAACATCTATGCATATAAATTTCTGTTCTAATTTTTCATTATTAACTTAAGAATACTCTGGGGACAGAGGAGACAGACACAGTCACTGATGTTTGGGTGTTTTAGTGAGTCAGTGTGGGGAAGTTTGGGGGGGTGGCAGAAAGGGAGAACAAAATAGATGCAAATATGAGTAAGATCCCATACTATTTGAATGCTGGACAGGAAGTATCAGTATACCATATAGACAATAGCGAGAGAGGAGAAGCTAGCTGATGGTTTATCTTATTTGTACTAACATGAAAATATCATGTCTAAGAACTATAGTTTGGCTAGGGAATCTAAAGGGCTTCTAATAATTCCTCCTGGGGTGTCTTGGGAAAGAAAAAATGACCATCCATACGAAAATTTTGATGAATGTAGGCTATTCATTCGATTAATCCTAGCCTCACTGCTGATTTTGTTTTCTTCCATGAATCACTTGGCTCCACTGAAGGCCAAGTCTAGATGGATTAGGTATTATCCAACCTCTCTTGCTTTCAATACAGTGATTTTCTTCCCTTTCATTTTTTATGGTTGGGTTTTGGTAAAATAGTCTACTGCTTTTCGTGTTTAAATCTTTTCAACACCATGGATAGTTTATGTATTTGTGGTCTTATTCCAAATGATCACTGATGTAAGACTGTTGGGGGTGAGCAGAGCTTGAGGCCAGCCTGTTTTTGTGGCTCACAGAAGGCATCTTTACTTCTTCCCAGGCATTGCCTCAGGGCCAACTGGACTTGTAGTGATCTACTTACATAATCCTGATTTAATTTTTCTTATGGGAAATTATGCAAGTTGAGGAGCTCTACACCCTTGTATTGAAATAATTATTTTCAAATTCCCCAAGAGTGGTTTCCCAATTCAAGGGAAGTAAAACATTCATCCCAAGACTAATAAAATGTCCACCACTAAAAATTGTTTTGAAAAGCAATGTTTAATTTTTTCTTCATAGGCTTCTCTTTTGTAAAGGAAAATGATGTTTATGTTCAGAGTCATGAAGCAAGAACCTATTCTGGTTTCTTACATACTAAGCGGAAAGAGGAAATGATGCTTCATCTACTTCCTTAAGTCTGTGTGACTGCAGTTAGACCTTCTGGTAGCTTTTTATTATGGGTGAGAGTCTGCTCAGTATGTTTTAATTTCTTCAGAAGACAAGCTCCCATCTGTAAGGAAATTACACTCTGCCATGACTGAGCATACAGAAATTATTTTTCAGGGAGGCAGAGAAAAATAGAGAACAACAGAACTACAAAAAGTAAAGAATTCAAGTAATCTGGATCAAACCAAAGGAAGGAATAGCTTATGGATGTCCCTTAGAACACAGGACATTGTTAGTCTTTATAAAACTCACCTGCTCCACCTTACAGAATCAGCCTTACTACACTGATTCCTTTCCTAGTTTTATTTTCTTTATGCAAAATATATAGCCTTAACATTGAGAGAGTCAATTCCTAGGCAGGTTGATAAGAAGTCCAGGAGTCCCCGAGGAGAGAGGGGTCTGGGGTTCTCAAGAAGGAGACAGAGGTCTGGAATTCCCAAGGAGGAGGAATGAGCAAACTTTTTTTTTTTTCCTCTCTACATTCCTTAGTCTTAGTCACATAAAACAATTTTTGTTTTGTTTTTCCTTTAAGCCCAGAACTGATGACTACATAACAAACAACTCAGTTTAAACTCTGTACTAGGGATTATATAACAAGTGTATCCTGCTTGAGGACAGTTTCTCCTTCCTGAAAACCTTCTGACTAATTCTGATATCTTAGAATGTAAATTATGGTAGGATAATTCTATTGTTAAATTCTAATCCTGTTACTCTGAAGTGTAAATTGTGGGAGTGGGTCTGGTAAAATTTTCACAAACTTGAGATATTCTTTTGATTTATTGTAATAACTAATTAAAAAGTATATAATTCCCTTGCTAAAGACTGGAGAGGGGGCACTCTCCTCCCTCTTCTGATGTCTATGTCATAAGCTTTCTCTGCCCCTTTTCACTGTAATAAAACTGCCACACAAGAACCCTGCATGGACAAGCTTGGTCTCTGGTCCCAAAGCTAAATTTTCTTCTTTGGAGATCATGAATCCGACACTGTTCACCATAAGCACCACATCAAACAAACTTAAATATTTCTTGTATCAAAAGATACTTTTTAAAAAATGCAGATTTTTTTGAAATCCAATTGACATGTAACATTGTGGAATTTTAAGGTGTGCAATGTGAATGATTTGATACACATGTATGTTGTGAAATGATTATGGCAATAAGGTTAGTTGAACATTTCCATCACCTCACATAATTACCTTTTCTACATGTGTGTTGTAAACCTTTAAGATATAGTTAGTGGACCGAGCGACCCCACTACTGGGTACCCTGAGAAAATCACAATTCAAAAAGACACAGTACTTATAGTTTATAGCAGTACTATTTACAATAGCCAGTACACGGAAGCAACCTAGATGTCCATCTACAAATGAATAGATAAAGAAGCTGTAGCACATATATACAATGGAACTTAGCCTTAAAAAGGAATGAATTTGAGTCAGTTGAAGTGAGGTGCATAAACCTACAGACTGTTTTACAGAGTGAAGTTAAGTCAGAAAGAGAAAAATATCATACATGGCTCAGACAATAAAGACTCTGCCTGCAGTGCAGAAGACCCAAGTTCAATCCCTGGGTTGGAAAGAGCCCCTGGAGAAAGAAATAGCAACCCACTCCAGTATTCTTGCCTGGGAAATCCCATGGACAGAGAATCCTGGTGGGCTACAATCCATGGGGGTCTCAAACAGTTGGACACAAATGAGTGACTAACACATATATAGAATCTAGAAAAATGGTACTGATGAACCTATTTGTAGGGCAGGAAAAGAGACACAAATGTAAAGAACAGAATTATGGACCCAGAGGGGGAAGAAGAGAGTGGGACAAATTGAAAGAGTAGGGTTGGGTTGACATATATACACTCCCATGTGTGAAATAGCTAGGTAATGGGGAGCAGCTATATAACACGGAGAGCTCAGCTCAGCACTCTGTGATGACCTAGAGGGGTGGGATGGGGGTAGACGTGAGGCACAAGAGGGAGGGGACACACGTCCATGTAGCTGATTCACGTTGTATAGCAGAAACTAACACAGCATTGTGAAGCAATCATCCTCCAATTAAAAAAAAGATCTTCATGTTCAAAACACTAGTGACAATATGAGTAGAGTTTTCTTCAATATAAAGCGAAACTTAGTAAAGAAATAAGGTAAGAGCGAATTGATAAAGCATTAGCATCATTAAAAATAAACCATTTTTCCTCTTTCATGCTTTTGTTTCTATCCTGGGGGGGTGGAAAAGACCAGCTAGCACAAATTATCAATACATTCCATGCCATTTTCTTTCTGCTTTTCATTCCTGAAAATACATTCAACAGCTTCACCTCCATTTCTGCCTTAATGTGCTCAGCCTGCTGTAACAATGATTATGGACTGGGCGGCTCATAAACAATAACAAAATGTGATTTCGTCACAGTTCTGGAAGATAGAAGTCAAAAATGAAGGTGCCCACATGGTCAGAGGAAGGCAAACTTCTTTGTCTCCTCGTGGGTTGAAATGGGGCTGGAAGCAATGTGGGGTCTCTCTTAAGAGGGCGGTGATCCCACTCATGTGGAGAAGGAAATGGCAACCCACTCCAGTTTCTTGCTTGGAGAATCCCATGGACAGAGGTGCCTGGTGGGCTACAGTCCATAGGATTACAAAACATTCGGACACAACTGAGCGACTAAGCAACAATCCCACATGTGAGGGTTCCACTCTCCTGTCCCAATCACCTCTCAAAGGCCCCACCTCCTAATACATCACACTGGGCATTAGAATTCCATCATGTGAGTTTGGGGGGGGGGGCACAAACATTCAGACCATAGCAACATCCTCCCTAAATCTAACATTTCTTATTCTACTTTCTTACCTCTCAGGACCGGCATTAAACTGAGTGGTTTCAAAGAAACTGCACGATGCCAATTAAAGTTTAAGTTCAATAGACCTGTCATTTGAGATCCAAAATAGAGAGGCCTAAAGGAACTCCTGCAGTGTTCTGACCCCACCGCTTCTGCACTGACATATCTCTTCTTGCCACACAACTAGAACTCACAGCATCTCTGTCTCAGGGTCCCAGGCCCATCTTCTGACTAACAGCTTTACTCCTGCCTGGATGATGTATTCAAAAGCACAAGCAGACTGTTTATATGTATGCATAAGATTACGTTTTGTTCTGACACATGATTTTGAGAGAGCTAAAATCCAAAGTTAGATATATCTACCTGCAAAATAGACAATTATAAGTTAATCTAAAATTCAGCATGTCCTCCAGGGTACTTGTGCCATATTCCTTGTTGGAGAATGTTTTCTAGATGAGACACTAGCTGTTTCTGTGAGCATATACATGCTAAAGCTACAGCAGAATTTAGTTTGACATTGACTCATGAAGACAATAAAGAAATATTTGTCTACTTCATTATTAATGTTTTGGCTTAAGTGCTTAAGTGCGTTAACATTTTTCTTTTGTTTTAGATGATGCCGTTGGCTGTAAGACTGTTGTTCTGCAAAGTTTAAATGTAGAATAGAAAAGGGACTTCCCTCATGGTCCAGTGATTAAGACTCTACTCTTTCAATGCAGGGGCTCAAGTTTGACCCCTGGTTGAGAAACTAAGATCTTGCGTGCTGTGTGGCACAGCCAGAAAAAAAAGTAGAATAGGAAAGCTTAAACACTGTCCATTTTGTGGTTGTTACCTTGGTTCTGTTAGTGCTTCTCCCCTATGGAATTGCTACCTTTACAACCTCGCTATTTGTAGATCACAAGTGTCAACTAACAATCTTCTATGCAGATTTCTTTTCAGATAAGCTAAGAATTCAGGTGAAGTTATGTTCAATAACTTGCTGAGAGTTTTTCTGTGTGTTTAATGATTTACATTGGGGTTAAACCCAGGTCTCCCGCATTGCAAGCAGATTCTTTACCATTTGAGCCATCAGGGAAGCCTCCTTCACTTATGTTCAATAACTTGTTGAGACTTTTTCTGTGTGTTTAATGATTTATATTAGGGTCTCAATAATTAACTTTATTGTTTTATTTTACTTTCTTAATATTTTATGAAGGGTACCATGGATCTATCCTATTGAATTATTTTAATCATCTTATTCTGCTTGGAAAAGCAGATGTTTTATCTTGTATCATGTGGCATAACACATTTATATAACATTTAAAAGATTTATAAGCCTGTTCATATATTACTTTGAAAGCAGAGTACAGTTGACTTGGTATTTGACTATATGTATATTGCTTAACCAATAGACAATCATGGCTTCTGTTAGATTTGCCTTCGCTTTAGATAATTGAGCTTTGAGATGAACCAAAAGGTTTTTCTGGAAATTGTTTCCAGCTACACATGCCAAATACAAGTATAAAGCTCACTTTATACTTATAAATATTCTACTAGAAAGACTCACACAAAAATGTATTTATATGGCAAGACCTGGGAACAAGGATTCATACTAAGAATTCACCTAATGACCAAGTTAGTCCTTTGTATGCTTTTCACACCTGCCATAGGTATGAAATGCCTCTGCAGCAAGGTGATCTCATTATATAAAAAGACCACTTCGCAACAAGCTTTAAAAATAGCCACCCTTATTTAATTCCTTCTGTGTGCTGCCCACAGAACTCAGTAGGTTTCATGGAATAGGGTTATTATCTATTATATTATGGAGACAAATAAATCAAGGTTCACAGATGTTCTGGAATTGGCCAGCTACAGAACACTGTGGGCTGGACTTCCCAATCCATGTCTTCCAGACCCCATGGCTCATTTTCTATCCACTGCACTGTAACTCTGGGTCCAGTATAAAGACTCTGCCATATGAGGAAAAATGGTGGGAAATCTGATGCTCAGTTTTATTTTTATGAGAGGTATCCCTGTGACACTGTACCCACTGAATAAAAAATTCTACTTTGATTCAGAATATTTTCTAACTAATGAAAACAATCTGTCATAGATATGACCCTCCATTAAAATTAGACTCAGCTTCTCATCTATGATTTTTTCTATCTTGCTTTTAAACCAATAAATTTACATTTAATAAAATACAAAAATGTATACAGCCTTTATTTCAACATTAAAATTTCAAGCCAGAAAAACATTAGGTAATGCTAACTGTTAAAATATAAACAGCCTGGAATTCAGGTTTGTGACTAGTAATTTTAATAAATGGCATTTTATCATCCTTTACATTGTTAATCCTTGGTGTTTTGCATTCATTTATATCAAATTTTTATTTTTAGACATTTCACATTCTATATTACTTTTACATAGGATCTGTTTAAAAGCATAAAGTTTCATAAAGGAAGTTACATTAAGTAAATGGAGATTTCCTTAAAACAGCAACAAATTATATTCAATTTAAGTTTTTTCTTATAAAAAAGATTTTGGAAATCAATGTATTTTTTGGCATGGAAGTTTTCAATTCATATTGATAAAACTTAAGAATAACTTTATGAGTTATAGCATTATTGGGCACATTTTTTAAGGACCATAAACCAAAGATTGGCTTGCTTACTCAAAATTTGATCAGCCGACACTTTTTCCTTCAGTAGTATAATACCAAAATACCGATCAACATTCTTTCCCATTGGCCAGAAATAAATCCTCTCTTCCCTGTAGCAAGAAGTTACCTGCTCTTTTTGATAAGATTAAATCCCTCTAAATGTTACCATCACTCTTAGACACATTTAAAAAATAAAAAAACAACTAATCTTGAAAGGTTTAACTTTTAAGCCACCATTCTATATTTAACTTCTGTTTGGAAATGTTAAGAACTATTAGTAGTCTTTTGTCTTGTTGAGGCTGTGGTTTCATTCATCTTTATTCTGTGACACACATATTGTCATTTTCAACATTACTGGTGGTACTGCTAAGAGTCTCTAACTGAATTTGCATTTCCAGCGAAGAAATAATGGGATTCCAAGGGATGGTGTTTATCACTATCTTATGTGACCATTTTAAGGATATTTCCCAAAAAATAGATGAATCTCGGAGTCACAGTCTTTATGCTCATGAAACAAAACATTTTCAGTCTCACAACTGTATCACATTTTCGGTAACAAACTGAGGGCAGCAAAGATTCGAGAGTCCAACATACTTGATTACTTAGAAAAGGCAAGATTTTAAGAAGTGAATCTTAACTTCTGCTTCACTATCTGTAATATGAATATCATATCTACTATAATGAATTATTTTGACAGTGAAATGTATAAAAATATGAAAAATGTAGCCTAATTGTTGGGACACTGCAGGAACCCAATACATGTTAGTTTACTGTTGATTATTTTGAGGACTTAGAGCTCACTCTTATATATTAGCCAAAAGCTGGTGAAAATATTTGAACTACTATATACGGTAATGACAGACAATGCTTTTCAGGGTTTTGACTTTTAGAATATACCTGTATAAATGTATTTTAGAGCTCAGTCTCTTATGGAACTTAACCCTGTATTTAAAACAGTGTTTCTATATTTAAAATCAACTATCTATCCATTGACCCCTTGGTGTAGGCTTAGTTTTTAATTCTACAAAGGGAGGAATGTATACAGGAAGATAATTAAAAGTCTTGCTTGCGTGACTCATTTAGCCAAGAGACACATATGGCTTCTATACGGATGAAAAGAATCAACATAGTTGATATAAGACAGTTAAGAACTAAAATCAAATTTGCATGAGCACCCTGTCTCCAGCTACTATGTGACCCATGATAGCTTTCACAGCAAAAAACCTTAGAGGATGAAACAAAATTACTGGAGTTTGCCAGGTGCATTCTTGCTGAATCAGACTACTTGGTATGCTGCCAATTTCTACTGTTTCTCACTGAGGGAAAAATATCCCTAAATAAAATGTTAGTAATGTTTAAAGGGGAAAATCAGCCCTCATCTAAACTTGAAAGCTGTGACTAAGAAAAGACTTTGCCACAAAAATAAATAAGTAAAAAGAAATATGAACTTTAAATAAGTCCAGAGTTGAAATTACAGGATCATTTTTAACCCAAGAAACTTATTATGGAATTGCTGTATGCTGACAATACAAAATAAATAAGACACTTTCTTTGTAGAGCAAGTGTTCAGGAAAAATTACTGAATGAAAAAGATATCTGACTAATCTTTTGGGGATTAAGAGGCAATTATTAGGGTAAGCAGAGTTGGAAAAGGCTTTTGACATACATGAAGTACATCAATTTGTTGGAAAAACTGCATAGAATCATGGAAAGATTTCATCTCAGATTGAAAAGTCAGAGTAGGCAGATTCTGTGGCTACTGGATCATTTAGTTTCCTCATGTTCAAAAGTGGATTAATGATAGCTATCTATGCAGCCTCTAGTAAGTAACAGCCAGCAGTGTGAAAAATCACCTTGGATTTTAGACAGATTTAGTGGATTGAGTGTCAGCAGGAGATCTGGTGTCCTGTGTCTCAACAACACATTTATGCCCTAGGGAACTGTTTTTAAGGAGAAGCAAATACTTTGAAGAAAGCCTGGCCTGGGTTCGAGTCCTGCCTCCTCCGTATTTGTATGACTTAGAGAAATGACTTAAAGTTTATGAAGTTTCAGATTACTCATCCTAAAAATGGGTCACAGCTTAGCCCAGGATCCCTTTTCAATAAATGTTAATTCTTATTGCTAGTATTTAAAGAATTGTATTCTCTCAGTGCATAATAAACAGCCATGCATCAGTTCTGTTCCTATGTTGACTGTGAGAGTCTGTGCCTGACTGTCACATGTTTGAAATAAATACTAAAGATGGCCTATCCCAAACAGTTGGAAACATGTTTTTTGGAATCACAGAAATAAAATCACTATCAATAGTCTCAGGGTATAGTGGAGCTGTATTCTAGGCACTCCTTTGAAGGACTCAAGGAGTTCCTTTGCTGACAGAGAAGATGAGCTGTATAGGTGTGTAAGTTTCCATTACCTTCCAGCAACTCTGCCAGGAGGCAGGATGAGAAGAGACATTATTGTGTGTCAACTATATGGAACAGGTGTTATGGGAATTCAGAGACAAGATGGTCGAGGTGAAATGGACAGTTTTGGAAAGGATCTGTGGAGGAGGGGAGATGAAACAGCATCCTTAAGTATCAAAAAGCTTTGGGTTGGACTTCCCTAGCAGTCCAGTGGTTGAGAACGTGCCTGTCAATGCAGGGGAAGGACACAGATCTGGGACACGGGTTCGATCCCTGGTCTGGGAAGATTCCACATGCTGCAGGGCAACTAAGTCCATGCACAGCAACCACTGAAGCCCAGGCACCTAGAGCCATCACCCTGCAACAAGAGAAGCCACCACAGTAAGAATCCCCTGCACCACCAACTAAAGAGTAGCCTCCAAACACTGCAGCTAGAGAAAGCCCATGCACAGCAACAAATACCCCAAGTAAATAAGTAAATAAATTTCTATAAGAAAAGTTTTGGATAAATAAAAAGATGGAGACCTGCAGCAAAGATGAGGCGAGAATGCAGAAGCATGACAAAGGGACAACAGACGGTTCCAGTGTGATGCTGGAAGAATAGCAGGATATGCGGTTGGATGGATTGAATGTTAAAGGCATATGGAGGTCGTAGATCATCCTGCTCCTAAGTGTGGGCTGAGCATCCCACAGACGCTTTTGGGAAAAGAAGAAGGGATGCTCCTTCTCACATAGGCAAGACTGTCATGGTTTACACTTCTAAGCTCCCTTATCAGCTCCCATCATCTGCTCGGGAAGCTGCTGCTAACCCCCTTTGGATCGAGGGATCTTCCCTACAAGACCCTGATGTGTTCTTCTAGACATCTCCAGAAGATACTTTCCTTTGTGATCAAGTCTAAAACTGTTCAGCTGCAAAACTACAGACCCTATTATCTCTCTTATAAAGAAAATGAAGTAGTTGTGTCAATCCAAAATTAGATTTGAAAAGGAAAGAATAACATAAAATGATTTTAGAATAAAATGTATCTCAAACTACTGCCTGGATATGTTGCCCATTTAATTTTTATGGCTTGATGAAACTACCAATTTTACATGTAAAATATTTATTAAGATCTTTCTTTTTGTTAACCTTGCCCAAGATAAGAATTCTTGGATTTGTTTTTCATGGTCTGGCCCGTGGAGGGTTAAAAACGGCACATGATGAAGGAGTGGCCTTCACTGTGTGTTACTCAGTGGCATGGAGAAAAGAAAGATTAATGCCAGGTCTCTCCCAGAGAAACAGTTCAGGGGTCAACTAAGTAATCTGACTGTAAGGGAGAGAGTGACACAGAGACCCCAAGACCATGAAGGCATGAATCACATCACAGTTCATCCAAAGATGACTCGGATGCCTGGTCATAAAAAAGCAACAATAAATAAGGACATGGCACAAATTGGAGGGAAATGATAACCTCAAACTGATCTCTAAACATATACTGTGTCTATTGAATATGGTGCTTGCCCATCGGGATGGTCAGATTAAGTTCCCTGTTTCATGAGGGGCAGGGGGGACTGCACATCCTTACATGTTTATAAAAAAGAAAACTCATACTTGGAAAATCCCATGGACTGAGGAGACTGGTAGGTTGCAGTTCATGGGGTCGCTGAGGGTCAGACACGACTGAGCGACTTGACTTTCACTCTTCACTTTCATGCATTGGAGAAGGAAATGGCAACCCACTCCAGTGTTCTTGCCTGGAGAATCCCAGGGACAGAGGAGCCTGGTGGGCTGCTGTCTATGGGGTCGCACAGAGTCGGACACGACTGAAGCGACTTAGCAGCAGCAGCAGCATACTTAGAAAGACTGGCCTAAATTCAGAATATAATATTTATTATGTGTTTACAAAAGTGCTGGTAAAAGACAAATCTCTCGCAACTTTAAAAAAGGCATTCCATAGAGCTAATAGTCTGGGCCTAGGTTTTACCAGAGTCAGTGTCTTTCCACGAATTTCTCCAAATATGAATGACATTTATGAACATAATATACTCTGGATTTGAGACTTCAAAATTAAATATCTGATTTACAAAGCCAATAATACTTTCAGTGTTCTAATTATTATGCTTCATTACTAAGAACCCTTAGAACAGACACACACACACATACACACACACTTTATTTTATTGGCCTTATCTAAATTACTTGAGCAGATTCACCAGGATAAAGGGAAACCAACTTTGTTGGTCCATATTCTATACAGCATTTGAGGCCCGGGCATACTTAGCTACCGCATGTCTTTTGGCACTTGAGTGCTCAGTGGGCTGATGTCTTTTGACACTCGGGGACACATTAAAAAAAAAAAAAAAAAAACACTATGTTTTTTCTTGTTTAAACAATGCTACAGTAGGAATTTGGTATTTTGAAAATGACATGTACTATTTTATCCAAGCATCACCTTTTTGTTAAAAGTGTCTGTGCATAATTTCTCCACTTGCTTTAAATGTGGGGTCCTAATTGACAGACTTTTTCAAGTGAAATAGTGTCAAATAGAGACTCAAAGAGTCTGTTATCACCAGGCAATTACATTCAGTTAATAACCTGGCTGTATTTTTTGTTCACATAGGACATCTTTGTAAAGCCCAAGCATTAATGGATTTTATTCAAAGTGACAAAGGAAATATTAAAATTTCAATACAATTTTTTTATCTTCTCTTATCTAAATGGGAAAGGTATCCACATCCTGGCATTAACTCACCCATTGAAGAGAAAGTTAAAATATTATTATTTCTGCAGAATGACCTTTCCACCACAATATTTGCTTGGCTCAGAATTGTAATCTGGCCACAGACATGTTTAAAATAGATGAAGCCGGAAATGAGCAGAGAATCCAAGTTTTTAAATTAATTTATTTTTAATCGAAAGATAATTGCTTTATAGAATGTTGATGATTTCTGTCAAACTTCAACATGAATCAGGCATAGGTATACATACAGCCCCTCCCTTTTGAACTTCCTTCCTATCTCTCTCCCCATCCCACCCCTCTAGGTTGATATAAAGCCCCTGTTTGAGCTTCCTTAACCATACAGTAAATTCTCATTGGCTATCTATTTTACATATGGTAATGTGAGTTTCCATGTTACTCTTTCCATACCTCTCACCCTCTCCTCCCCTCTCCCCATGTCCATAAGTCTATTCTCTATGTATATTTCTCCATTGCTGCCCTGTATGTAAATTCTACAGTACCATTTTTCTAGATTCCGTATACATGCGTTAGAATATGATATTTCTCTTTCTCTTTCTGACTCACATCACTCTGTATAATAGGCTCCAGTTTCATCCACCTCATCAGAACGGACTAAAATGCACTCCTTTTTATGCCTGAGTAATATTCCATTGTGTATATGCACCACAACTTCCTTATCCATTCCTCTGTCGATGGACATCTAGGTTTCTTCCATGTTCTAGCTATTGTAAATAGTGCTTCAATCAACAAAGGGATACATATGTCTTTTGCAGTTTTGGTTTCCTCAGGGTACATGCCTAGGAGTGGGATTGCTGAGTAATATGGTACTTTTATTCCTAGTTTTTAAGGAATCTCCATACCATCTTCCATAACAGCTGTATCAATTTACATTCTCACCAACAGTGCAAGAGTATTCCCTTTTCTCTACACCCTTTTCAGCATTTATTCTTTGTAGACTTTGATGATAGCCATTCTGACCAGTGCGAGGTGATATCTCATTGTAGTTTTGATTTGCATTTCTCTAATAATGAGCAATGTTGAGCATGTTTCCATGTGTTTGTTAGCCATCTGTATGTCTTCTTTGGAGAAATGTCTGTTTAGATCTTTTTTCCACTTTTTGATTGGATTGTTTTTCTGGTATTGAGTTGTATGAGCTACTTGTATATTTGGGAAATTAATCCTTTGTCAGTTGTTTCATTTGCTATTATCTTCTCCCATTCTGGGGGTTGTCTTTTCACCTTGCTTATAGTTTCCTTGCTCTGCAAAAGCTTTTAAGTCTAATCAGGTCCCACTTCTTTACTTTTGTTTTTATTTCTATTACTCTAGGAGTTGAGTCAGAGAGGATCTTGCTTTGATTTATGTCATCAAGTGTTCTGCCTATGTTTCCTTCTTAGAGTTTTATAGTTTCTGGTCTTACATTTAGGTCTTTAATCCATTTTGAGTTTATCTTTATATATGGTGTTAGGAAGTGTTCCAATTTCATTCTTTCACATGTAGCTGTCCAGTTTTCCTAGCATTTCTTGAAGTGGCTGTCTTTGCCCCATTGTATATTCTTGCCTCCTTTGTCAAAAATAATCTACCCATAGGTCATGGGTTTATTTCTGGGCTTTCTATCTTGTCCCATTGGTCTATATTTCTGTTTTCATGCCAGCACCATACTGTCTTGATGATTGTAGCTTTGTAGGATAATCTGAAGTCAGGAAGGTTGATTCCTCCAGCTCCATTCTTCTTTGTCAAGACTGCTTTAGCTACTCAGGATCTTTTGTGTTTCCATATGAATTGTGAATTTTTTTGTCCTAGTACTGTGAAAAATGTCGTTGGTAATTTGATAGGGATTGTATTGAATCTGTAGATTGCATTTGGTAGTATAGTCATTTTCACAATACTGATTCTTCCTAACCAGGAACATGGAATATCTCTCCATCTATTTATGTCATCTTTTATTTCCTTCACTACTGTCTTATAATTTTTTGTGTACAGTTTTTCTCCTCCTTGCTGCTGCTAAGTCACTTCAGTCATGCCCTACTCTGTGCAACCCCATAGACGGCAGCCCACCAGGCTCCCCTGTCCCTGGGATTCTTCAGGCAAGAACATGGGAGTGGGTTGCCATTTCCTTCTCCAGTGCATGAAAGTGAAAAGTGAAAGTGAAGTCTTTCAGTCATGTCTGACTCTTAGCGACTCCATGAACTGCAGTCTACCAGGCTCCTCCGTCCATGGGATTTTCCAGGCAAGAGTACTGAAGTGGGTTGCCATTGCCTTCTCCATTTGTCTCCTTAGGTAAGTTTATTCCTAGATATTTTATTCTTTTTGTTGAAAAGGTAAATGGGATTGATTCCATAATTTCTCTGATTTTTCATTGTTCATTTTCATATGCAAATTTTAGAAAGAATTTTAGAAGGATAGGCATTAGCTCTTCTATAAGTATTTGATAAAATTCTCCTGTGAAGCCATCTCGTCCTGGGCTTTTTTTTTTTTTTTAGAGAGAGATTTTTTTTATCACAGTTTCAATTTCAGTGCTTGTAATTAGGTTCTTCATAATTTCTATTTCTTCCTCGTTCAGTCTTGGAAGATTGAACTTTTCTAAGAATCTCTCCGTTTCTTCAGGTTATCCATCTTATGGCCATATAGTTTTTCATGATAGTCTCTTCTAATCCTTTGTATTTCTGCACTGTCTGTTGTAACAACTTCTCCTTCATTTCTAATTTTGTTGATTTGGTTCTTCTCTCTTTTTTTCTTGATGAGTCTGGCTAAAGGCTTGTCAATTTTATCTTCTCAAAGAACCAGGTTTACTTTTATTAATCTTTACTATTGTTTCTTTTATTTCTTTCTGCTCAAATCCTTTTTGTTCTTCTTTTTCCAGTTGTTTTAGTGTAAAGCTAGGTTGTCTATTCAATGTTTTTCTTGTTTCTTGAGGTAGTATTATATTGCTGTAAACTTCCCTCTTAGAACTGCTTTTGCTGCATCCCATAGGTTTTGAGTCATGTTTTCATTGTCATTTCTTCCTAGAAATTTTTTGATTTCCCTTATGATTTCTTCATAACCTGATGGTTATTTAGAAATCTGTTGTTTAATCTCCATGTGCTAGTGTTTCTTACAGTTGTTTTTCTTGTAATTGATATCTAGTCTCATAGTGTTGTGGTTGGAGAATATTCTTGATACGATTTCAGTTTTCTTAAATTTATGGAGGTTTGATCTGTGACCCCAGATGTGGTCTATCCTGGAGAATGTTCCATGCACACTTGAGAAGAAGGTGTATTCTTCTACATTTGGATGGAACGTCCTGAAGATATCAATGAAATCCATCTCATCTAATGTATCATTTAAGACGTGTTTAATTATTAATTTTCTGTTTTGATGAACTGTCCATTGGTATGAGTGGGGTGTTGAAGTCTCTTACTAATATTGTGTTACTGTAAGCTTTTCCTTTTATTTCTGTTAGTATTTGTCTTATGTATTGAGATGCTCCTATGTTGGGTGCATAGATATTTACAATTGTTATGCCTTCCTCTTGGATTGATCCCTTATTCATTATGTAGTGTCCTTATCTCTTGTAATATTGTTTAAAGTCTATTTTTTCTGACATGAGGATTTCTACTCCAACTTTCTTTTGCTTCCCATTTGCATGGAATATATTTTTCCATCCTCTCACTTTCAGTCTATATGTGTCATGAGGTCTGAAGTGAGTTTCTTGTAGACAACATATATATGGGTCTTGTTTTTGTATCCATTCAGCCAGTCTGTGTCTTTTGGTTTCAGCATTTAATCCATTTACATTTAGAGTAATTATTGATATGTATGTTCCTATTGCCATTTTCTTAATTGTTTGGGATTGATTTTGTACATCATTTTCCTTCCCTGTATTTATCAACTATTTAAGTCCCTTTAATATTTGTTGTAAACCTGGCTTGGTGGTACTGAATTCTCTTAACTTTTGTCTTTCTGAAAAGCTTTTTATTTATCCATCAATTTTGAATGAGAACTTTGC
Organism: Neotragus moschatus; assembly: GCA_006410615.1. NCBI lineage: Eukaryota > Metazoa > Chordata > Mammalia > Artiodactyla > Bovidae > Neotragus > Neotragus moschatus. Next base: position 63,774 of record SJYA01002798.1, on the reverse strand, counting down.
CAGGTACAGTAATGTTGGTTGTATATTTTTCCTTTTCAGTACTTTAAATATATCCTGCCATTCCTTTCTGGCCTGCAGAGTTTCTGCTGAAAGATCAGCTGTTAATCATATGGCATTCCCTTGTATGTTACTTGTTGCTTTTCCTTTGCTGCTTTTAATAGTCTTCCTTTGTGTTTAGTCTTGGTTAGTTTGATTAGTATATGTCTTGGTGTGTTTCTCTATGGAACTCTTTGCACCTCTTGGACTTGATTATTTCCTTTTCCCTGTTGGGGAGATTTTCAACTATAATCTCTTCAAAAATTTTCTCATGCCCTTTCTTTTTCTTTTCTTCTGGGACCCCTATAATTCAAATGTTGGTGTGTTTGATACTATCTCAGAGGTCTCTGAGACTACTCGCAGTTCTTTTCATTCTTTCTACTTTATTCTGCTCTTCAGAAGTTATTTCAACCATTTTATCTTCCAGCTCACTGATTCATTCTTCTGCTTCAGTTATTCTTCTATTGATTCCTTCCAGAGTATTTTTAATTCCAGTCATTGTGTAGTTTATCTCTATATGTTTACTCTTTAATTCTTCTAGGTCTTTGTTAATTGACTCTTGCATTTTCTCCATTTTGTTTTCAAGGTTTTGGTTCATCTTTACTATCATTATTCTGAATTCTTTTTCAGGTAGTTTGCCTATTTCCTTTTCATTTATTTTGACTTCTCTGCTTCTAGTTTGTTTCTTCACTTGTGTAGTATTTCTCTGCCTTTTCATTTTTTTTTTTAACTTATTGTGTTTGAGGTCTCCTTTCCCCAGTTTTCAAGGTTGAACTCTTTCTTCCTTTTAGTTTCTGCCCTCCTAAGATTGGTCCCATTGTTTTGTAAGCTTCATATAGGGTGAGATTTGTGTTGGTTTTGTTTGTTTGTTTGTTTTTCCTCTAATGGGCAAGGCTGAGTGAGGTGGTAATCCTGTCTGCTGATGATTACATTTGTATTTTTATTTTGTTTGTTATTAGATGAGGCATCCTGCACAGGGTGCTACTGGTGGTTGGGTGATGCTGGGTCATGTATTCACGTGGTTTCCTTTGTGTGAGTTCTCTCTATTTGATACTACCTAGGGTTAGTTCTCTGGTAGTCTAGGGTCTTGGATTCAATGCTCTCACTCCAAAGGCTCAGGGCTTGATCTCTGGTCAGGAACAAAGATTCCACAAGTGGTTTGTTATGGCATTAAGCGAGATTAAAACAAATACCCAAAAGTGAGAAACCAGAGATGAACCCCAGACAAATGGCAGTTACAAAATCAGGCAAATAATAGTTAAAATAATGGAATATATACATATACACCCATAAGCAAAGTCAAACAGTCCAACTAAAATAAAGTACAGCAGATTGATCCAGCAAACAAAGGAAATAAAAAATTATATTTATCAGTTAAGAACAAAACTAACTAAAACACAAACCAGAATATAAAACTAAAGCAAGGTGCCAAGTGAGGAATAAAACAATGAAAATAAATCTAACAAATATGTTGAAAGGAAAGGAAAGAAAGAATAGATATGCAAAGTTAAATAGAGGTAGATTAAGAAGATTTATGTACACTAAAGATTAACTAAAAGGAGAAAAGAACATTAGGAAAGGCAAACAAAGGAATAAATGTAGGAAAAAATAATAGGTTTAAAAAAATATTTTTTAAAGGGGAAAAAGAAAGTAAACACAAAAGGAAAACTCCACAGAACTGCAAAAGTCCAATGTGGAGGCAGAGGTTTATACCAGCAATAAAAAGTGTGACTGCATATACACATATACATAGGCACCCATAAGCAAAATGAAAACAGTCCAACAAAAAATAAAGTAAAATAGATTGACCCAGCAAACAAAGGAAACCAAAAATTATATCTACCAGTTAAGAATAAAACTAACTAAAGCACAAACTGGAAAACAAAACTAAAGCAAGGTGCCAAGTGGGGAATAAAGCAATGAAAATAAGATATATGTTGAAGGAAAGAAAAGAAAGAAAGATTATATATGCAAAGTTAAATAGAGGTAAATAAAGGAGACTAAATTGCGTGGGCACAGGAGGGCCTAGAGGAGCTACTCTACATTCAAGGTCAGGAGGGACGGCGGTGAGGAGAAACCCCTCATCCAAGGTAAGGANAGATATATGTTGAAGGAAAGAAAAGAAAGAAAGATTATATATGCAAAGTTAAATAGAGGTAAATAAAGGAGACTAAATTGCGTGGGCACAGGAGGGCCTAGAGGAGCTACTCTACATTCAAGGTCAGGAGGGACGGCGGTGAGGAGAAACCCCTCATCCAAGGTAAGGAGCAGCGGCTGCGCTTTGCTGGAGCAGCCGTGAAGAGATTCCCCACGTCCAAGCTAAGAGAAACCCAAGTAAGATGGTAGGTGTTGCAAGAGAGCATCAGAGGGGAGACACACTGAAACCATAATCACAGGAAACTAATCAATCTAATCACCCTAGGATCACACTCTTGTCTAACTCAATGAAACTAAGCCATGCCCTGTGGGGCCATCAAAGACAAACGGGTCATAGTGGAGAGGTCTGACACAATGTGGTCCACTGAAGAAGGGAATGGCAAACCACTTCAGTATTCTTGCCTTNATATTGAGTTGCAGCACTTTCACAGCATCGTCTTTCAGGATTTGAAACAGCTCTACTGGAATTCCATCATCTCCACTAGCTTTGTTTGTAGTGATGCTTTCTAAGGCCCACTTGACTTCACATTCCAGGATGTCTGGCTCGAGATGAGTGATCACACCATTGTGATTATTTTGGCTGTGAAGATCTTTTTTGTACAGTTCTTCTATGTATTCTTGCTATCTCTTCTTAATATCTTCTGCTTCTGTTAGGTCCATACCATTTCTCTCATTTTTAAACACTTCATCATTTTAATTAAACAAAAAAGTGGTTCTTATGACTCTGTGATTCCTGCAGATACACTGGGTTCTAAAATTTAGACAAACTGTACATTCTTTGTTGAGGGTCTTTTTTTCCTTTAATTTTTGTACTTCTTTGAATCTCACACTTTATAGGTCCCTTAAAGAAGGTGAGTCAGTAAGAATGTTTTCAACCAGTGACATTGACATGATATGGAATGTGGACTGTCTGACAATTATATATTCAAGTGTGAAGATTTATGTAAGAAAACAGCCCTACCTAGACAGGAGAATATTATTACTCTAATTCAGAGATTAGAATAATAGGATTCTGTCAACTTCATGTCCTCATGTCCCATAATAATGAGTGGTTTTTGAAAGCAATAAAAAGAAATATAGGGGTCCCAGAAGATGAAATGAAAGAGAAAGTCTCTGAGAAAGTATTTGAAGATATTATAGTTGAAAACGTCCCTAACATGGGAAAGGAGATAGCCACCCAAGTACAGGAAGCACAGAGAGTCCCATACAGGATAAGCCCAAGGAGAAACATGCGAGGATGCATACTAATCAAATTTTTAAAAATTAAATTCAAGGAAAAAAATATTTAAAGTAGCAAAGGAAAAGCAAAAACATATAAGGGAATCCCCTTAAGGTAATCAGCTGATTTTTGAGCAGAAACTCTGCAGGCCAGAAAGGAGTGGTGGGATTAAAGTGATGAAACAGAAAAACCTACAACCAAAATTACTTTACCCAACAAAGGCCTTATTCATGTTTGGAGAAATCAAAAGCTTTATAGATAAGCAAAAGCCAAGAGAATACAACACCATCACATCATGTTTATAACAAATACTAAATGAACTTCTCTAGATGAGAAACACAAGAGAAGAAAAAGACCCACAAAACAATTCCAAAACAATTAAAAAATGGTCATAGGAACATGCATATCAATAATAACAATGAATATAAACATTAAATGCTCCAACCAAAATGAAATTGACACAAAACAAAATGGATACAGAAACAAGACTTGTATATGTTCTCTCTATAAGACATAGGGACTTTATACCTAAGAACACATAGAAAGAAACTGAGGGAATGGAAAAAAGATATTTCATACAAATATCAAAAGATAGCTGGAATAGCAATACTCAAATCAGACAAAATAGGCTTTAAAATAAAGACTGTTACAAAAGACAAGAAAGGGCACTATATAATGATCAAGGGATCAATCTTAGAAGTAAAGTAAGACATAACAATTATAAATACCTATGTACCCAACAGGGCTTCCCTGAGGTTAAAGCATCTGCCTGAAATGCGGGAGACCTGGGTTCAATCCCTAGGTCAGAAAGATCCCCTGGAGAAGGAAATGGCAACCCACTCCAGTATTCTTGCCTGGAGAATCCATGGACGGAGAAGCCTGGTGGGCTACAGTCCACAGGGTCTCAAAGAGTCGGACACGACTGAGTGACTTTACTTTACTATGTACCCAACATAGGAGCACCTCAGTACATAAGGCAAATGGTAGCAGCAAACCAGGGTAAATTGACAGTAACAAAATAATAGTGAGGTACTTTAATACTCCATCACACCACTGGACAGATCATCCAGTCAGAAAGTAAATAGGGAAACAACAAACCAGATAGACTCAATTGATACTTAAAAGGCATTTCTGAAAGAGGCAGAACATATTTTCTTCTCAAGTACACATGGAACATTTTCTAGGATAGTTCACATTTTGGATCACAAATCAAGCCTTGGTAAATTTAAGAAAATTGAAAGCATATCAAGCATCTGTTCCAACAACACCACTATGCGATTAGAAGCCAATCATAGGAAAACTATAAAAAACACAAACACATGAAGGCTAAGCAATACACTACTAAATAAAGCTAATTTTATTCTTCAGAAATCACTGAAGAAATCAAAGAGGAAATAAAAAATACATAAAAACAGATAAACAACGAAAAGACAACAACCCAAAACCTATGGGATAGCAAAAGCAGTTCAAAGACGGAAGTTTATAGTGATACAGTCTCACCTCAAGAAACAATAAAAAAACTCAAATAAACAACCTAAACTTACACCTAAAGCAACTAGAGAAAGAACATAAAATCCTGAAGTTAGCAGAAATAAACCATAAAGATGACAGAAGAAATAAATGAAATATAAATGAAGAAAACAATAGCAGAGATCAATAAAAGTAGAAGTTGGTTCTTTGAGAGAAGATAAGCAAAACTGATAAACCTTTAGCCAGACTCACTAAGAAGAAAAAGGAGAGGATTAATATCAATAAAATTAGAAATGAAAAATGAGAAATCACAACTGACATTGTACAAAGGATCGTAGGAGGCTACTACAAGTGATTATATGCCAATAAAATGGACAACCTGCAAGAAATGAACACATTCTTAGAAAGGTACAACCTTCCAAGACTGAACAAAGAAATAAAAATATATACAGACAAATCACAAGTAATGATTTGAAACTGTAATTAAAAAATCTTCCAACAAACAAAAGTGCAGGACCAGATGGCTTCACAGGCGAATTCTATCAAACATTTTGAGAAGAGCTAACACCTACCCTTCTCAAACTCTTCCAAAAATTTACAGAAGGAGGAACACTCCCAAACTCATTCTACAAGGCCACTGTCACCCTGATACCAAAACCAGACAAAGGTATCACAGAAAAAGAAGTTACAGAAAAGAATCACTAATGAGAACAGATGCAAAAATCCTCAACAAAATTCTAGCAAACAGAACCCAATAACATTAAAATTATGATATACCATGATCAAGTGGGATTTGTCTCAGGGATACAAAGACTCTTCAATATATGCAAAGCAATGTGGTAAACCATATTAACAAATTAAAGAATAAAAGCCATATAATCATCTTAACAGGTGCAGAAAAAACTTTTGATAAAATTCAATACTCATTTATGATTTAAAAAAAGAATTCTTCAGAAAGTAGGCATAAAGGGAACATGCCTCAACATAAAAAAAGCCATATGACAAACCCACAACAAACAATATTCTCAAAAAAAAAAAAACTGAAAGCATTTCCTATATGGTAAAGGAAATAAAAAACAAGGATGTACACTCTTGCCACTATTATTCAACATAGTTTTAGAAGTCCTAGCCATGGCAATCAGAAGAATAAGACTAAAGAAGAACCAAAATTGTCAGTGTTTGCAGATGACATGCTACTATGCACAGAAAATCCTAAAGATGCTACAAGAAAACTACTATAGCTCAATGAATTTGGTAAAGTTGCAGGATACAAAATTAACACAAAAAAATCTCTGGAATTCCTATACAAGAACAAAAGACCAGAAAGAGAAATTAAGGAAACAATCACATTTACCATTGCAACAGAAGAAATCAAATATCTAGTAATAAACCTACCTACAGAGACAAAAGACCTGTATTCTCAAAATTTAAAACACTGATGAAAGAAATCAAAGATGACACAGAAGGAAATATATACCATGTTCCTGGCCTAGAAGAATCAATATTGTGAAAATGACTATACCACTCAAAGTGATCTAAAGATTTAATCCCTATCAAACTACCAATGGCATTTTTCACATTAGAACAAACATTTTTACAATGTGTATGGAAACATAGAAGACCCTGAATAGCTAAAGCAATCTTGAGTAAGAAAAAATAAAGCTGGACAAATCAGGCTCCCTGACTTCAGGCTATCCTAGAGATAGTAATCGAGACAGTATGGTACTGACATAAAAACAGAAATACAGATCAATGGAATAGGATAGAAAGTTCAGAGATAGCACCTAATCTATAACAAAGGACGCAAGATTATACCATGGAAAACAGTTTCTTCAATAAGTTATCCTGGGAAAACTGGACTGCTATATGCAAAATAATGAAATTAGAACACTAACACCATACACAAAAAATAAACCCAAAATAGATTGAAGACCTAAATATAAGTCTGGACACTATAGTACTTAGATGAAAACATAGGAAAAGCACTCTTTGACATAAACCACAGCAAGATCTTTTTTAAAGTAATGAAAAATAAAAAGAAAAATAAACAAATGGGACTAATTAAACTTAAAAGCTTCAGCTCAGCAAAGGAAACCATAAACAAGATGGAAAGCAGCCCTCAGAATAGGAGAAAACATTTGCAAATGAAGCAAGTGACAAAGGATTAATCTCCAAAGTATGTAAACAGCTCATACAGCCCAATATCAAAACAAACAAGCCAATAAAACGATGACACAGCAGAAACCAACACAGCATTACGATTTCCTCCAATTAAAAAATAAATTTAAAAAAGAAAAAAGAAATGGGCAGAAGACCTAGACATTTCTCCAAAGAAGACACACAGATGGCCAAGAGGCACATGAAAAGATGTTCAACATCATTAATTATTAGAGAAATAAAACTCAAAATGACCGTGAGGTATCATCTCACACCACTCAGAATGGCCATCATCAAAAAAAATCTACAAACAATAAATGCTGATTCATGTCAATGTATAGCAAAACGTACACAGTATTGTAAAGCAAAACAAACTAAAAAATAAAAATTTTTTAAAAATAAAGAAAAAATAAATGCTGGAGAAGGTGTGGAGAAAAGGGAACCCTCTTATACTGTTGGTGGGAATCTAAACTGATACAGCCACTATGGAGAAGAGTATGGAGGTTCCTCAAAAAACTTAAACTGCTGTTTGACCCAGCAATCTCATTACTGGCCATATACCCTGAAAAACCCAGAAAGCAAAAAGATACATGTATCCCAATGTTCACTGCAGCAATATTTACAATAGCCAAGACAGGGAAGCAACCTAAATGTCCATTGATAGGTGTATGGATAAAGATGTATAACATATATATAATGGATATTATTCAGAATGAAACTGGGTCATCAGTACAGATGTGGATGAAACTAGACTCTGTTATACAAAGTGAAGTAAGTCAGAAAGAGGAAAACAAATGTACATTAACTCATGTATGTGGAATCCAAAAAAGTGGTACAGATGAATCTATTTGTAGGGCAGGATTAGAGACATAGACATGGAGAACAGACATGGGATGGGAAGTGGGATGTGGGATGAATTGGGAGATTAGGGTTGACAATATATACCCTATCATGTGCAAAACTGATAGCTAATGGGAACCATCTGCATAGTACAGGGAGCCCAGTTGGATGCCCTGTGATGACCTAGAAGGTCGGAGTTGAGGGGAGGAGGCTCAAGGAGAGGGGATATATGTGTACATCTATACAAAGCTGATTTACTTTGGTGTACAGCGGAAACTAACACAACATTATAAGGCAAGTATACACCAATTAAAAAAAATATTCAACAAAAGAAGGTATGGATATCTTCAGGCAGCATCACTGAGATGCTTACTCTGATCAGAAAGATCATAAGGAAGTAAGAGGAGTCAAAGAATTTGGGGAACCTTTCATGCAGACCACAGGCTGAGGTTTTAGGTCATTTTTCAGCACAACCAGGGACATGAGGGTATCCTAGCTGAACTGGACTTTAGAGACCATTTGTCTCCCATCATTTAAGGTGTATTAGCTTACTCCTTGGAAGAAAAGTTATGATCAACCTAGATAGCATATTCAAAAGCAGAGACATTACTTTGCCAACAAAGGTCCATCTAGTCAAGGCTATGGTTTTTCCAGTGGTCATGTATGGATGTGAGAGTTGAACTGAGTGCCGAAGAATTGATGCTTTTGAACTGTGGTGTTGGAGAAGACTCTTGAGAGTTCCTTGGACTGCAAGGAGATCCAACCAGTCCATTCTGAAGGAGATCAGCCCTGGGATTTCTTTGGAAGGAATGATGCTAAAGCTTAAAGTCCAGTACTTTGGCCACCTCATGGGAAGAGTTGACTCATTGGAAAAGACTCTGATGCTGGGAGGGATTGGGGGCAGGAGAAGAAAGGGACGACAGAGGATGAGATGGCTGGATGGCATCAACGACTCAATGGACATGAGTTTGGGTGAACTCCGGGAGTTGGTGATGGACAGGGAGGCCTGGCTTGCTGCGATTCATGGGGTCGCAGAGTCAGACACGACTGAGCAACTGAACTGAACTGAGTATGAAAACAAAGACCCAGAGAAAGTAAATGACTCATGCAAACTTCAAGCATTTTGTGGGTTTGCAACTTCGCTTAAACTGGAACTCAGTTCTCTTTCACTCTTTCTCTGATTACCAACTTTAGAAGTCACCTCTCTCTTTGCTGTATTAGAGACCACAGTAAATTTTTACATTTGAATGTTTCTTATGTGCATTTGTTTTTCGTTGTTCTAGTTCAATCATGCGAATTACTGTAATGAGGAATTTTGAAAAGAGGGTTAGTCAAAAGTAAAGAGACAAAATTAAGCTGTGTGTGTGTTTGTGTGTGTGCTTGTATGTATCAGTCCTTCAACTGACATGTGAAGTTAAATCTCTTGAAGAAAACTGTGTTCCTTCCAGTTTCAGTCTGCACGGTCTTACATGTAAGTGTGAGCACATGTGTGTGTGTGTGTGAGACAGCATGTGTGCTGAGAGGTGAATAAATAGTCTATGGCCATACCACCCTGAAGGAAATCAACCCTGAATATTCTTTGGAAGGACTAAAGCTCAAGCTGAAGCTCCAATCCTTTGGCCACCTGATACAAAGAGCCTCCTCCCTGGAAAAGACCCTTGTGCTGGGAAAGATTGATGGTAGGAGGAGAAGGGGATGAGATGGTTGGATGGCATCACTGATTCAATGGAAATGAATTTGAGCAAATTCAAGGAAAGGTCAGGGAAGCCTGGTGTATTACAGTCAATGGAGTCACAAAGAGTCAGAAACTACTGAGCAATTGAACAACAACATACCACTCTGAATGCACCCGATCTCATCTGAGAGGTAGATAAATGAAAATTAGGGAAGGAGATTGTGTTTGCTTTTTACTCATAAACTGGTGTTTTTCTTTGCACCTTGATAACACACAAGAAATAAACAACCTTAAAGGAGCATGGCATTTTCTATTAAGGCTTTCTATCTCACTTTGATTTTTCCATTTCAGTGCTTCATTTTTACCCCCAAGTAATTGTGCTAACCTGATGAACATGCAGCTACCAATCTCCAAATGCCTTACAAGAGAGAAGCATAGTAGAGGCCATATTAATTCTAAAGGGCACTGATTTCTTTCTTGTATTCTGTTAATAAATCATTGAAAATGCAACATTTTCTTGGGAAACATTCTTAAAACCAGGTCACCATTCATGGCTTTAAAACTAGCTTCTAACATTCTGCAAATGGGGAAAATACTTAATAGGAATAAAAAGTGAACTGATTTGCATAATGAACTTTTCTGTTCATCCATGGGCAAGCTAAGAGAATTCTCTGNTAATAAATCATTGAAAATGCAACATTTTCTTGGGAAACATTCTTAAAACCAGGTCACCATTCATGGCTTTAAAACTAGCTTCTAACATTCTGCAAATGGGGAAAATACTTAATAGGAATAAAAAGTGAACTGATTTGCATAATGAACTTTTCTGTTCATCCATGGGCAAGCTAAGAGAATTCTCTGAAAATTGTAAAATTATGTTTCTGCTTTGTTTCAATGCACCTGAAAAGTACAAAGTAATCAGTCTCATTTGGCAGAAATGATACTAGCTCTTCAATCCTGTCTAAGATCCATACATCTTTGGATAAAGTGATTCTGTCAAATCTGGCTATCTTATTGCCAAAACTGACATAGGTGAAAGCAAGGGTAGTGACAAAATTTGACTTTTATCCAGAGAAAAATGAAGCTCTCTTGTAGCAGAGTTTTGAGCTGACCAGCAACATGACCTAACAACTTATTTCAGAAGGACCCGTCTGTCTGAGAACAGAGCGTGGAGGATGAATGCAGATGCAGAGGGTCCATTTGGGATGCTGCTGGGACAAGGCAGGAGAAAATGCCAGGCAGCAGGGCAAAGACAAGAACTAATATGCTGATACTGGAGCCGTAGCCATTCCCTCCTCCAGGGGAACTTCCCAAACAGACATCAAACCTGGGTCTCCTGCATTGCAGGCAGATTCTTTACTGCCTGAGCCACCCAGGAAGCCTCAATTTAGCATTATAACTATAGAGAAATTATGGATTATAGGAAGAGCCTTTAATTATTTTTTTATATATTTGTGAGTTTTATTATCAGGTAAGCCCAAATACATTTATGTTGGCCTTCCAGTAACATACCTTTCTCTGAAATACCTTAGAGCTTAAAGGAAAAGAAAAAAAAAGGTCACTGCTATAAGGCAAACCAATCTTTCACCACCTAATCAGTTCCATCGCTCATCGTGTGACTCTTTGCGACCCTGTGATTTGCAGCATGCCTAGGCCTCCCTGTCCATCACCAACTCCTGGAATTTACTCAAACTCATATCTATTGACGCAGTGATGCCATCCAGCCATCTCATCCTCTGTCATCCCCTTCTCCTCCTGCTCTCAACCCCTCCCAACAGCAGGGTCTTTTCCAATGAGTCAGCTCTTCGCATGAGATGGCCAAAGTACTGGAGTCTCAGTTTCAGCATAAATCTTTCCAATGAACACCCAGGACTGATCTCCTTTAGGATGGACTAGTTGGATCTTCCTGCAGTCCAAGGGACTCTCAAGAGTCTTCTCCAATACCACACTTCAGAAGCACCTATTCTTCGGCGCTCAGCTTTCTTCACAGTCCAACTCCCATATCCATACATGACCAGTGGAAAAACCATANGAGGAGAAGGGGACGACTGAGGATGAGATGGCTGGATGGCATCACTGACTCGATGGGTGTGAGTCTCAGTGAACTCCGGGAGTTGTTGAGGGACAGGGAGGCCTGGCGTGCTGTGATTCATGGGGTCACAAAGAGTCAGACACGACTGAGTGACTGAACTGAACTGAATGTCATTCCAGGTGTGTGTGTGTGTGTGTGTGTGTGTGTGTGTATACACAGACATGATTGGATGATGAAGGAAGCATTTGAAAAGACTGAACATTGTTTGAATGTTCAAAAGATCATACTATATTGTCAATGTTCAACATTGAGAAGGTCTTTCATTCTATCAGCACTCCCAGTCTTTCTTTTGGGTTGTTTTCCCTCTTAGCCAATACTTTATCCTTCCATTCTTTAACACCGAAGAGAACAGAGCATTTGTGGAATTATTAATTATCAGAGTGAAATGTAGTCATACAATATGTGCCTTTCTTTGGCAGATGCTTGTCAAGTCAGCTGTATAATCAAGGAATCTACTGCTTTCTTTCCCTTTAAAGAAATTTTGGTCAAGAGATGAGAGGCGTGAGCCTTCCTGCAGAGAGAGTTAAAATGATACTATGTCAAATTCAGCCACACAATTCAGGAAAGTTGTCAGAAGGAACCATAAGATGTTCTTTATATAAGATACTCATACTATAAATATGATGAGTTTGAGATATTTTCCCACTAACTGTTATCTGTAAATATTTCATACAAATACTTGATCTTCATACGTTATTTCCTTTCTAGAAGCCTGCTGGTCATTTACGGAGAAGGCAATGGCAACCCACTTGCCTGGAGAATTCCAGGGATGGCGGAGCCTGGTGGGCTACTGTCTATGGAGTCGCAGAGAGTCAGACACGACTGAAGTGACATAGCAGCAGCAGCAGCAGCAGCTGGTCATTTAGCATCCTATTTCATCCCCTGGTAAAGAAAAGAGGTGAAGAAATGTCTACATCTAAATCAACACTGCCACAGCAGAGTGATGAGATGTTAAGTTGCTATTTGCTTGGGTTCTTGGGTTGGGAAGATCCCCTGGAGAAGGGAAAGGCTACCCACTCCTGTATTCGGCTGGAGAATTCCAGGGACTATTTAGTCCATGGGGGTCGCAAAGAGTTAGACACTACTGAGCGACTTTCACTACCACTAATAGAACCAAAATTAACAAAAATGTGAAATGAATATATGTGTCTAAAATATGTTTCAGACCAAAAATGAAGCTATTCAAGCATTTTATTATCAGGAAACATCCTTGGTCTTTAATCACACATGCACATTTCTGCCCAAATCTGAAGAAGTATTTTTAACTTATCTATACATGAAGACAACACCCAAGAGACAGTTTTCTCTAACCATCTATTTTGTTCATTTTACCCTGATACCAAACCAGGTGAAGACATTGCAACAACAACCACAAAAAAAAAATCATAGGACAATATCTCTGGTGAATATACACACAAACTACTTTCAGCAAACCAAGATCTGTTCAGAAACCTAATAATAACTCACAACACACTAAATTTTAAGTTTATTTCTGTAGTCATTATAATTATTTAATAACTATGAAGCATTTGCCTACAATGTGGGAGACCCAGGTTCAATCCCTGGGTTGGGAAGGTCCCGTGGAGAAGGAAATGGCAAGCCACTCCAGTACTCTTACCTGGAGAATCCCATGGATGGAGGAGCCTGGTGGGCTACAGTCCATGGGGTCGCAAAGAGTCGGACACAACTGAGCAACTTCACTTTCTACTTCCAAAGAGGTTTTCAATCTGATCAATTTAATTTTTTCCAGGAAATCTGTAAGTGCTCCATTAAGCTGAGATAGGCGTCACTGAGGTGAAGGTATCGCAAGGAGAGAGGGGTGAATAACAGTGAGAGCAGTTATTCGCCACCAGGTGGTCTAACATTAAAAACGTGTACTTTCTTGACTTTTTGGATCTCAACTCGCTGAAGGAGAGGAACTCTGTTAAAAATGCAGGATGTGAGTTCTGCGTGAACCCTTGAGTTGTGTGCTTAGTCGATCAGTCCTGTCCGACTCTTTGTGACGCTACGCACTGTAGCCTGCCAGGCTCCTCCGTCCATGGGATTCTCCAGGCAAGAATACTGGGGTGGATTGCCATGCCTTCCTCCAGGGGATCTTCCCGACCCAGAGACTGAACCCAGGTCTAGTACACTGCAGACAGATTCTTCACCATCTGAGCCACCAGGGAAGATGAACACTCAGATTACCCTTGTGTAAAACTAAGCAACCTGGGTTATGTCAGCTCACATTAAGCAATCCTGAAAATTCTCCTTTTAAGTGTTGAGTTTTCCACTGTTTCCATCTTAAGGAATATTTGTATCTAATATTTTGGTCATTATAGACTTTGTATCCTTACATAAAATTAAGTAGTTCAGTTGACAATGCTTTCATTTCAATATTATTTTGTCTCCTATATACTTAGCACGTTGTGGGCAAAAAATGCCATTATTTTTGGTCTGTGTTTCCACAATTTAATGTCAGATGGACTAATGCTATCCTTTCCTATAGAGACATCATTTTCAATATGACTTCTTATAAACTATTATATTTGTTATTTAATTGAAAATTGACAGTTAAGAAAAAAGAATTCTTTATAAATCTAAAACTCACTTAAATATAAAGTAAGTTGACATGTACAGGCATATTTGGCCACCTGTTTGTATACACAGATATTCCTTTAGCAAAACTAAATGACCCAAATTATTCTCATTTCTGATATTTAATTTAGTATGACAAAGGTCATGATACATTAAAAATACAACCTATATAGGGATTTTTTAGATACTTCATTTATGTAATAACTTATACTCAATAATTTGTATTAAAATTCCTTAAGCACCCCTGTTTTTTTACTTGTAATATTTGTGTAGCAGGATTTCACTTTGAGGATAAAATATGTTCATAATAAATTCATTAAAGAAATTAGTTGTATTTATCTCAACTTTTATTCTATTATCAGGGCATATAATTGAACTTGCTATCACTTTTCAAATTGTGTAAATGCCTATATATCTACATTTAACATTTTTTTTTACTTGCAATGCTCTTACAACTCTTGAATTATTTTTTTACAACTCTTGAATGCTCTTGTAGCCCTTCCCAGATACTACTGCTTATTTTGAGATACAAATTAACCAAATAATAACAACATGTTTACTTAGAGTGGAGAAGGAAATGGTAACCCACTCCAGGATTCTTGCTGGGAAATCCCATGGACAGAGGAACCTAGTGGGCTACAGTCCATGGGGCAACAAAAGAGTCAGACACAGATGAGCCACTAAACAACAATAAACTTAAAAATGATCAGAATATACATTTCCCTGTCTTGAAAGATAGGTGTAATTAATGATTACTCACTAACTAGCACATGCTGCTGCTGCTGCTAAGTCGCTTCAGTTGTGTCCGACTCTGTGCGACCCCATAGAAGGCAGCCCACCAGGCTCCCCTGTCCCTGGGACTCTCCAGGCAAGAACACTGGAGTGGGTTGCCATTTCCTTCTTCAATGCATGAAAGTGAAAAGTGAAAGTGAAGTCACTCAGTCGTGTCCAGCTCTTTGCGACCCCATGAACTACAGCCTATCAGGCTCCTCCATCCATGGGATTTTCCAGGGAAGAGTACTGGAGTGGGGTGCCATTGCCTTCTCCAAAACAGTACATGAAACAGAGGCAAAGTCTGAGATATTGAAACATGACACACAGGAATGTCCAAATTTAGGCACAAATTCTTGATACTTATATTAGCCAAACTCCTTCATGTTTTATGGAAATTTACCACCAAAGATGAAGAGAAATTCCAGTCTAGGTTGCAAGTTAGAAATTAATCAGTGGGTATATTTTAAAGGCAATGAATTAAAAAGTCAAAGTTGGGAGTTACTTTTGTCCAGGAAGTTTCTTTGAATAAATTCCCTTTATTTTCTGAAATAAGGATCTGATATTACTCTAATTTCTTAAACCTCTGTTTTCCTTGAAATGTTCCTTTTTTAAATTTCCAACAGAACTTGAAGCTCCCCATCCTCTCACCCAAGTTCATGATAGGAAGGAGCAACAAAAACATTCTTCTCCTTGTGCCTGATCTAATCACAGCTTCCTGGTCTCAAAATAACTCACCTCTCACTTTTATCTCAGGAAGTTTTTCAGGGATGTCATGCCATTACTTTCGCTTTTTCAGTAGGTTGGAAAAGAGCACCCATTATAAACACTGAAAAACATCTCATATATTTGTTCTTGTCTTTTATTATTATTTAATAAATACAGGAGAGCCAGCCCTAATGCCAGGTTAGGAAAGGTGATTTAGGTTCCTCCTGACTCTCTCTTTTGGAATACAACTTTGAGCCCTGAGTCACTGTGTAAGAAATCTGGCGGCCCTGAAGCGATCTTGTTGGAGAGATCCCAAGACCAACGCAAACACAGACAGACGCCCCAGCAGCTCGGCTTCCACCTGCGTCTTAGAGCATCCGCACTGAACCAGACACTGACACGTGAGTGAGTCGAAGGGTTCCGCTCTTCAGTCTCACACCTTGCAAACGAGCTTCACACATCAAGGAACAGAGACAATTCCCACTCTGTGCCCTTCTGGAATTCCTAACCAACAGAATCTGAGTAAAATCAATGGTTGTTTGATGGCACTAATTTGAGAGTAATTGTTTCATAGCCACTGGAACACAGTGGACTACTGCTGCTAAGTTGCTTCAGTCGTGTCCGACTCTGTGCGATCTCATAGGCGGCAGCCCACCAGGCTCCCGCGTCCCTGGGATTCTCCAGGCAAGAACACTGGAGTGGGTTGCCATTGCCTTCTCCAATGCAGGAAAGAGAAAAGTGAAAGTGAAGTTGCTCAGTCGTGCCCGACTCTTAGCGAACTCATGGACTGCAGCCCACCAGGCTCCGCCGTCCCTGGGATTTTCCAGGCAAGAGTACTGGAGTGGGGTGCCATTGCCTGTACCACATATGTCTGTCATGCTGCAGTCCATGAGGTAGCAAAGAGACACAACTGCGCGACTGAACTGACCTTGTTTTAGCGACAGTGAAATTTATTGGAATGTTAGCTAACCTTACTGCAATATCATTTTACAACGTATACATACATCAAATCATGTTATACACATTTCATGGTGTTTGACACCGTTGTTTAAATTGATACAATGTTTCATGTCAATTATATATCAGTAAAGGGTGAATGAAATAAAAATAAATGAACAAATAAGTCATCATCTCTAGATGGGGGAGGATTGTCCCATGACAAGCGTTACCATCTACTGTACACCTAGCATCTCAGGGTTCCTGGGTACTCCTAGCACCACTACTGGGGTAGCGATATCCTTTATGGATGTGTGTTGTTGCTTGATATCTTAGAGGAACTTGTAGTCCCTTATTTAAATGCAGTATTTACTTGCTCACTTAATCACTTTTTGAACTTTTGTGCCCCAAATTTGTTCACTTCCTCATTAGAAATACTTGAGTATTAATTGGAAGTTTCCATTGCTTTATAAGTGCTTATTTGAAGTAGGAAAAAAAAATCATAAATTTTAGAAATCATCTATGACAGCTCTTTTTTGCTACCGAGAAGTATAAAAATGATGTGGCAGTATAAAATAAAATGTTAGCAACTCGTACTAATTTATTTTTCAAGAAGTATGAACTTTGTTAATATTCTCTGAGTAAAAATATCATTGCTGTAAACAACAGATGCTTGAATTCCTGTGTGCAGACTCAAACCACAGGTAGGAACACTCATTTGAGTTGAATTCTTAGCACCAGTGATGACAAATGTGAAATATATTTGCATATTTTATTATATAATATTCTTTTCTAAACTGATTTAAAGGAATTTTCTCTTCTATTTGTTTCAAACCGAAAGTCACAAAACATCTGAAAATTCATTTAAACTGTCAATTGTCTTTACTGTTAGATATCTATTACTATCTTTAATGAAATATCAACATGGATGAATTTGAGTTTTATCCACTCTTTTCCGTGTACTGTTGTTTATAACTTGTTCCCCAGTTTCTGCTCCCCCCACCCCGAACCCCACAATCGGTTTATTAGGAAGTAGCAAAAAGTGGCCAAAGGTCTTGGATACTGACAAAGCACATAACCAGTCTTGTAATTAATGACTATTTCTTACACAAAATTTGTTACACATAAGAAACTTAAAGTAGCCTTTGCATAGAAATAATCTTGTCTATTTGGTAGTATTTTCCTGATTAAGAGCTTCATCTTAATTAGAAGATAGAAAAAGTGCATTTGTTTCAAATTATTTGCCTCTAAATTGCATTGCAACACCAGATTTCCATTCTTCTAAGATTATTTTTCTTTACTTCAACATGTACATTTAATAAAAATAAGTATTGCAGCTTCCTCCAAACTGCCTTTAAAGCTTTTCAAATATTCTCAATCATTTTTCAAGTTTTTACATATTGTTGTTAACACCATGTGATAGCCAACTGAGCCAACCAGCCACCTTTATGTGTTGAATCTTGCAGAAGAAATTGAGTTACAACATCTGCAGGGAATAAAAACACTACACTGTAAATGGATGCTCGCCATTTAAGGAAATTTAGCTTTTTGTTCCTACACTTTTGCCAAGTACCTTTCCACATTATTCTTTTTGAATACTGTATACAGCACCCTGGTACAAGTTCCCCACAACACTTTCAAACCAGTGCACCTTTATTAATGAATGTTCTAGAGGAAGCAAGTAAGACTTGAGCAGCACTGGTCTGAGACTAGGTTTACACACTGATAATAAAGCACCTCAGGGCCCTTACTTCACAGTCCCTATGTTACCTCCTATCTCAGGACATGGCAGAGTGGTACAGAAGCATCTTTCTGAGCATCTCCCTGGTCCCTCTCATCCTACTGGCTGACACCTGGTACACCGAGAACTCTGACAAGCCTCCTGACAACCTCTCCTTAAATACCTATTCTCCATTCTTGGGCACAAATGGAAACTTTCTGTAGGATCATCTGAAAAATCTTTAATCAAGCAGCGTATACATTCTAACTAGACAAAATATATCTATAATGTATATATTTGGGGATGGGCACCATTTGGAGATTTCCCTTTATATGAACCCAATTACCAAGCTACCACCCTCATTAAAATGTGTGTGTGTGTGTCCGCGCACGTGTGTGTGGATAATCAAAGATTATCCAATTATCACACTAGCAAAGCCAGCAAAGCATAATATAAACCAATGAATAAATATACAAATATACAAGAAAGCAAATGATCAAATGAACGATGAATGGATAGTGCATTTTAAAAAGCACTAGCATTTGTTACGTGAAATACTTAGTCAAGTTCTAACTCTTATTTCTTGGCATGCTGTTTGGACAAGTGACAATCTTGCTGACTCTGGACTTTTCATAAGAAAAGGAAAAATACAAAAAGAACCATACCCATATGTCTGTTATAAATATTAAATGAGAACATCCACAGTAAAAGACATCACACTGAATCTCTAGCATAAATAAATTATACAATTGGTTCCCCATGACACTGTACCAATAAGTCTCTAAGACCTTGAGCTACCAGGAGTCCCAGGCTTAGGTTCACTCCAAAAATTAGGAGGTCACTTCTCTATCTTTAGTCTGCTAGGGCTGAAACAAACAGCTCATTTTAAGGTTTTTAAATGAAGTGCCATGAATACCTGGATGGAAGTCTTGCCAAAACTGAGCATCTGCCATATAAATCTGCAGAGGTTACACTTGACTGCATTAAACTCAAATGATGCATCCTTTCAGATATCAGGAGATGGAGGATACGACTTAAGCCTGACATCTCAAGTAGCAAGAGGGAAGGCTGGTATTTATCTCGGTGAGGACAAACCATTGTGTGTGTGCATGCATGCTTAGTTGTGTCTGACTCTGTGTGACCTCATGGACTATAGCCCACCAATCTCCTCTGTCCGTGGGGTTTCCCAGGTAAGAACACTGGAGTGGGTTACCATTTCCTTCTCCAGGGGATCTTCCCCACCCAGGATCAAACCCAAGTCTCTTGTATCTCCTGCACTGGCAAGTGAATTCTTTACCACCGAGCCACTGGGGAAGACCACATTAAGTCCTACCAGATGAATGAAAACCCTCTAAAGGGCGTTTGCTAGGCATTCTATGATCCCAACCACTTCTTCCTGAAAATTCATTATATTTAGTTCATGTGGATGAGTGTGTGTGTGTGTGCATGCACAAACTTCCTTTTGTAAGCCATAAAACTTCAACCAAATTTCCATGTTTCATATTCTGTCATGTGTACCAATTTATTACGTTGTTTATAGTGTATAACAAAATGAGAATCACTATACTCTTGTATTGACTTCTGTATTCATACTGTATTTATAAAACCATAAATCGGGATGCTTGTATTTGATACTCTACTAATAAGAGATGACTAGAAGCAACTCTCGGAGAAGGCAATGGCACCCCACTCCAGTACTCTTGCCTGGAAAATCCCATAGGTGGAGGAGCCTGGTAGGCTGCAGTCCACGGGGTCGCGAAGAGCCGGACATGACTGAGTGACGTGACTTGACTTTCACTTTTCACTTTCCACTTTCATGCTTTGGAGAAGGAAATGGCAACCCACTCCAGTGTTCTTGCCTGGAGAATCCCAGGGACAAGGGAGCCTGGTGGGCTGCCGTTTATGGGGTCGCACAGAGTCGGACATGACTGAAGTGACTTAGCAGCAGTAGCAGCAGAAGCAATTATATGCCAATAAAATGGACAACTTGCCAAAAATGGACATTCTTAGGATGGTACAATCTTATAAGATTGAACCAGGAAGAAACAGAAAATATAAACAGACCAATCATACACAATGAAGTTGNCGCACAGAGTCGGACATGACTGAAGTGACTTAGCAGCAGTAGCAGCAGAAGCAATTATATGCCAATAAAATGGACAACTTGCCAAAAATGGACATTCTTAGGATGGTACAATCTTATAAGATTGAACCAGGAAGAAACAGAAAATATAAACAGACCAATCATACACAATGAAGTTGAAAACTGATTTAAAATCTTCCAACAGACAAAAGTCCAAGACCAGATGGCTTCATGGGTGAATTATATCAAAAATTTAGAGAGGAGTTAATACCCATCTTTCTCAAACTTTCAAAAAATTGCAGAGGGATGAACACTCCCAAGCTTGTGCTAAAGGCCACCATCACTCTGATACCAAAACCAAAGACATGTTCCCCCCAAAATTACAGAAAATTACAGACCAGTACCAATGATGAACATAGACACAAAAATCCTCCACAAAATACTAGCAAGCAGAATCCAACAACACATTCAAAGGATCATACATCATGATTAAATAGGATTTATCCCAAGGATGCAGGGATTCTGCAATATATGTTAATCAATGTGATACACCATACTAACAAATTAAAGTATAAAAGCCATATGATCATCTCAACAGATGCAGAGAAAGCCTTTGACAAAATTTGAAACCCATTTATGATTAAAAAAAAGAAAAACTCCTCAGAAAGTGGGCATAGAGGGAACCACTTCAACATATTAAAGACCATTAAAAAAAAAAAAACCACAACAAACATCTTTTTTTTTTTTTTTTCTTCTTAAGCTTACCACAGCCAGTATTCCCAGGAGGTCACCCATCCAAGTACTAACCAGGCCTGGCCCTCCTTTGCTTCCAAGATCAGGCACATTCAGGGTAGAATGGCTGTAGACTCGAACATCATTCACAATGGTGAAAAACAGAAAGCATTTTCTCATAAGATCAGGAAAAACACAATGATGTCCACTCTTGCCACTATTATTCATTATAGTTTTGGAAGTTCTAGCCACAGCAACCAGAGAAGAAAAATTAATTAATAAAACAAATACAAACAGGAAAAGTAAAACTGTTACTGTTTGCAAATGACATGATACTATACATTGTTGTTTTTCAGTTGCTGAGTCCTGTCAACCCTTTGTGACCCTGTGGACTGCAGCACCCCAGACTTCCCTGTCCTTCACTATCTCACAGAGTTTGCTCAAATTCACACCATAGAAAGAAAATCCTAAAGAGATCACCAGAATACTACTGCTGCTAGTCAATGAATCTGGTAAAGCTGCAGGATACAAAATTGCATAAATATTTCTGGCACTCCTATATGCTAACAACAAAATATCAGAAAAAGAAATTAAGGAAACAACTCCATTTACCATTGCAACTAAAAGAATAAAAAACCTAGAAATAAACCTACCTGAGGCAAAAGATATGTACTCAGAAAACTACAAGATACTAATGGAAGAAATCAAAGATGACACAAACAGATGAAGAGATTTACCATGTTCTTGACTGGAAGAATCAATATTGTAAAAATGACTATACCACCCAAAGCAAGCTACAGATTCAAAGAAAGTCCTACCAAAATACCAATGGCATTTTTCACAGATTTAGAACAACAATATTACAATTTGTATGGAAAACAAAAAGATTTTGTTTTTAGAAACAAAAACAAAAGATTCCAAATAGCGAAAGCAATCTTAAAGAAAACCAGAGCTGGACAAATCAAGCTCCCTGACTTCACACTATCCTACAAAGCTACAGTAATCAAGATGGTGTGGCACTGCAGCAAAAACAGAAATATAGATCAATGGAACAAGACAGAAAGCCCAGAGATAAACTCAAACACCTATGCCCACCTAATCCATGACAAAGGAGGCAAGAATATACAATGGAGAAAAGACAGCTTCTTTAATCAGTGTGGCTGGGAAAACTGGACAGCTACATGTACAAGAATGAAACTGGAACACACCCTAACACCATACACACAAACAAACTCAAAACAAATTAAAGACCTAAATGTAAGGCCAGACACTATAAAACTCTTGGAGAAAAACACAGGCAGAACACTCTTTGACATAAAGCAAGATCTTTTTTTGATCCACCTCCTAGAGTAATGAAAATAAAAACAAAAACAAATGGGACCCAATTAAACTTAAAAGCTTTTGTATGGCAAAGGAAATCATAAACAAAATGAAAATACAACTATCAGAATGGGAGTTAAGTTCAGTTCAGTTGCTCAGTCGTGTCCGTCTCTTTGCGACCCCAGGAATCGCAGCACGCCAGGCCTCCCTGTCCATCACCAAATCCCGGAGTTGAGTCAGACTCACGTCCATCGAGTCCATGATGCCATCCAGGCATCTCATCTTCTGTCGTCCCCTTCTCCTCCTGCTCCCAATCCCTTCCAATATCAGAGTCTTTTCCAATGAGTCGACTCTTTGCATGAGGTGGCCAAAGTACTGGAGCTTCAGCTTTAGCATCATTCCTTCCAAAGAAATCTCAGGACTGATCTTCTTCANAACCAGTCTGTTGTTCCATGTCCAGTTCTAACTATTGCTTCCTGACCTGCATATAGGTTTCTCAAGAGGCAGGTCAGGTGGTCTGGTATTCCCATCTCTTTCCAAATTTTCCACAGTTTATTGTGATCCTCACAGTCAAAAGCTTTGGCATAGTCAATAAAGTGTATACTGTATATTAACACATAAATGTAGAGTCTAGAAAATTGGTACAGATGAACCTATTTGCAAAGAAGAAGTAGAGACAGACACAAAGAGAACAGATGTATGAATACCAAGGGGGAAAGAAAGGGTGGGATAAATTGGGAGATTGGGATTGACATATACAGACTACTATGTATATAGTAATGAGACCCTACTGTCCAGCACAGGGAACTCTACTTAATGCTCTGTGGTAAATGGGAAGGAAATTTTAAAAAAAGGTGTGTGTGGGGGGATAGATGTATATGTATAGCTGATTCTCTTTGTTCTACAGTAGAAGCTAACAAAACATTGCAAATCAACTATATTCCAACAGAAATTAAAAAGAAAGAAAAGAAGTGCTGAGCATGAGAGGCCCATCCAGGGTACACTCAACAGGACTTCCTTACTTCATTTTGTTGCATAAAATATGGCCTTAGAATCAGCAGCAACGGTAGGACCTGGCAGCATTTTAGATTTGCAGTTCCACTGCAGATATACTGAATCAAAATCTATACTCTAATAAAATCACCAGGAGATTCATTAAGCTATTTAGGAAGCGTGGCCGGAAAAGGCAATGGCATCCCACTCTAGTACTCTTGCCTGGAAAATCCCACGGAGAGAGGAGCCTGGTGGGCTGCAGTCCACGGAATCGCTAAGAGTCGGGNCTGAATCAAAATCTATACTCTAATAAAATCACCAGGAGATTCATTAAGCTATTTAGGAAGCGTGGCCGGAAAAGGCAATGGCATCCCACTCTAGTACTCTTGCCTGGAAAATCCCACGGAGAGAGGAGCCTGGTGGGCTGCAGTCCACGGAATCGCTAAGAGTCGGGCATGACTAAGCAACTTCACTTTCACTTTTCACTTTCATGCACTGGAGAAGGAAATGGCAACCCACTCCAGTATTCTTGCCTGTAGAATCCCAGGGACAGAGGAGCCCAGTGGGCTGCAGTCAATGGGGTCGCACAGAGTTGGACACGACTGAAGCGACTTAGCAGCAGCAGCAGGAAGCATGGCTCTAGAACTTGCCATGGTTTCAGGTCCTCCTCATTTGTGTGATTATATGGAGGCAAGTGTCCTCAAACTTATGGTTAGACAGACAGACACTAGAGCATTGTCACGAAATGCCTTTAGATTGGTTTCTGGTGATCATCACTGTGTGTGTGCGTGAGTGTATGTGCGTATTGACCCAGTCATTAAAAATTGAGCATTGTCTACAAGAACTGAAAAAAGACAATGCCACCTAATAAAAATTTTAGCTGATCATTTTATCACCCACATATTGATATAACAGCAAATAAACCATTTTGAAAAAAAAAAAAAAAAAAAAAAAAAGATTAAGAACTAACTTCATCCAAGTAAGAGGTAAGGAAAAGTAATGGTGAATATTAATCCTATATAACCATAGGACCAAGAGTAACATAGATGTGGGATTATGTTTACAGAATCAAGTGAAAATGGTATGAATTTTGACAATATAGAAGTTAGACAACTTCATCTTATGTAGCTGGGATTTAAGATACATTATTTAGATGTAGAAAATAATAGTCATAAGAACATGAAACAGTAAAAAGTTAAGCATTAAGAAATATATATATTGTGTGTGTGTTAAGTCACTTCAGTCATGTCTGAATCTTTGTGACCCTGTGGACTGCCACCCTCTAGGATACTCTGTCCATGGAATTGATTTCTCCAGCCAAGAATACTGGAGTGGGTTGCCAGGCTCTCCTCCAGGGGATCTTTCCAACCCAGGGACCAAACCCACATCTCTAATGTCTCCTGCATTGGCAGGCAGGGTTCTTTACACTAGCGCCACATGGGAAGCCCCAAGAAATATATTATAATCCATCAAAATGAATGGAAAAAAGAATGGGTAAAATAATGGGAAGGAAAAAGAAATACCTAATTTTATTACTCATAGAAGGAAATGAACAGATACTATTTAAAACAGAGGACTAAGAGTATTACATAAAGTAATACTTATAAATGTAATAAGTAGAACACAAACACAGACCTTCAAAACACACAATCAAAATCATAAAAACAAACCAAAAACTTTAAACCCATAAAAATATTTTAAAGCATAATATATTATAAAATATAATCCCAAAAGTACCTGTTATATCAACAAATGTCTAACCTATTAAAAGAAAAATACTTTCAAATAAAAAAATATTGAACTACAAAGATTGATTTTGAAAGTCAAAATGAATATTACAAAGAATAAAAGTGAAAGAAAAAGATCTAAAGGTTCATAATTATTGATAGTTTGTTAAAAATCTCTAGTCTTGGGATTTGTTAAGCTAACATCTTCTGTTCATACCAGAAGTAAAAGTTTTTAAAGCAGTCAGAAGAAGCCTGAATTACTTACATACAGACATAAATACACATACATGTTTGTATAATAAAACACTATTCTAGAAGATTTATAGAAGCTAATATTCAGTGGTGTTATTCAGGATGATTTTTATTTATATAATTTGTTTTTCTGAAGTTACATTTTGTAATCAGGAAAAAATGTAACTAAGCAAAAAATAAAAAACTTTATCTTCTGAAACATACTTGATATACATTTATTAATATCCAGAGTGAAATGCCTAAAATCTGAGAAAGCTGATTCTATATTTTATTGGTAAATGGTTGTTAATATAAAACTCATAAAAAGACAAACTGATTTTTATTACCGATAACTGAAAAAGGAAACCTTCAAAAATTTAATTTTTAAAATGAGAAGTTACATATAACATTTTTATAAGCAATTTCGTTATTGAAATCCTTAAAGTTTCTGCAAAAAATATTCCAATAATGGTTTGATGCTATTACCAGTTCAATGGACAAAGGTGAAAAGGGTAATAAGTAAAATTAAAACCATTAATGTATGTCATAAAATATCCCAAACTGCAACTTAGGAAATTGAATAGCTGACTAATGCCTTAAAACTTAATGAATTAGAAAAAAATATTTGGAATATTCTGAACATTATCCATGCCATATATTTTGATGCAATAATAATAATCAATGATCAAAGACTTCAGTTTGCCATTCATACATATCAACAACCCAGAAATAAAGATTATAAAACAAATGTTTCTTTGATAGCTAATAAACACTCAGCATTTGTTAAGAAATAACTTCCATTATGCATAAATAGAAACTGTTCCATCTATCCAAACAGTGTATTGCTAGCTGACTGCCTCTTCAAGTCCTCTGGGTTTTATGCTTTTTCCACATGCTCCAGGGCAGACTGGCACTTGCAGATTATCAGAGAAATAGACATGTGCCCTCACACATCCCGAGGATCCAATCACACATGCTGCTCTTGAGGGCTCACTATCATTAGGAGGACAGGGAACAAATCTCCGAACGGTTGAAGACAGATTATTCAAACTTTCAGCGTCTAAAAAGACAGGCTGTTCTACTGTGAGCTCTGTGAAGGTTCTCAATGCCAGATGGAGTGTCAAAATGCATAACCTAAGAATGAAGTAGAAGTCCATGTGAAAGCCAGGCAGGACAGACTATCTGGGCAAGTGACATTAAACCACAGATTCATCCGGCGGGTGGATCACAAGTCAGACAGTTCTAAAATAAGCCTCCAGGGAAATGCTCATGACAAAGACTATTTATTACAAAAACACAGACACATCCATCCATCTACACCCACACATACACGCAGCTTCTCTTCGTAATTTGAAGATCTTTTATAAGAGATTAATGTAGTAAGAGAATATATCAAGAATGTCACATAGAAAAAAATAAATCCATGAAGGAACACTATCTGGTTAACAGAGATGCACCCCCCCCCCCTTTATGCTTCTGTGTCTAAACATGCTGTGGGCCAGAGAACCAGACGCTTGTCCCAAGGGTAAAGAGCAAAGTCCTGTGGCTTCGATCTCTCTTGGTAGCCCTTCCATATCCATGTATTTTTAAGAATACTGTGACTTTTTGCATGATTTTTTATTCTCTATAGATTCTAACAAATAATCATGCAAAAGAAAGTGAAAATATTACTTTGCATTTCTTCCCTACCCACCGCCCCAACTATGACCCAAGTTATCAATCCATTTGAATGGGTATTTATAGAGAATTCACTGTACTTCCCAGGTGGCACTAACAGTAAAGAATCTTCCTGCCAATGCAGGAGACTTAAGAGTCTGGGATTTGATCTCTGGGTTTGAAAGATCCCCTGGAGAAGGGAATGGCAACCACTCCAGTATTCTTGGTTGGAGAATCCCATGAACAGAGGAGGCTGGTGAGGTACAGCCCACAGAGGGTCACAAAGAATTGGACATGACCAAAGTGACTTAGCATGCACTCAGCACAAAGCACTATATTCAAAGATATTCAAAAGCTTGTCTTAATCTTGACTCCATGATGTTCACAGGCTAAGAGTAGCTTCTTGTAACTAGAAAAGACTTAAAAATTTATGACAAAATTTTTCATGCTATTTTTTCAGATTGTCATATCACTTGTTAAGACTGAATGGTTTTCTTTTAAAATCTGCTTTACAAAACAAATAAGTGTGTACCTACATTTGCGTGCACTAGTAACGACTGAGCCACACTCCTTAATATATGACTGTAAACATTTCAGTCCTTTATATCGCAAGTGTCCTGAGACAAAAAGAGAAGAGTTAGGGCATAGCGAATGTGCTCTGCCAAATATTTTAAAAGCTGTAATGTTAATGGATGGTAAATTTATGCTCTGTAGCTCTAAAACTCAGAAAATCTACTTAATACAAAACATATTCTCAAAGCAATGCTCAAACAATGGGAATTTTAGAATCATAGACATTCAAGATGGAGCAGAAGGAGCAACAATGATTTCCTTTATGGAATTAGAGTTGATTGGGCTTCTCAGGAGGTGATAGTGGTAAAGAACTGGCCTGCCAATGCAGGGGATATAAGAGAAGCAGGTTTGATCCCTGGGTTGGGGAGATTCCCTCGAAGAAGGAAATGGCAACCTGCTCCAGTATTCTTGCCTGGAGAAGCCCATGGATAGAGGAACCTGGAGGGCTACAGTCCACAGAGGGTTGCAGAGAGTCAGGCGAGACTGAAGCGACTTAGGATGCACACAAGACACTGAAGGAATATATCCATCCACCACAATTCTACTAGATTTTTTCTGCTCACAGGGAAGATATTCCCATGTATCTGTATTGGTTTCCCATGGCAGCTGTGTCAGTTCTGGGTTAGCTTCACATGACACAGAATGGGGAGCAAAAAGTCAAAGCCCCAAAACTTGGATGGCTTAAAGCAACAGAACTGTTGCTGCTGCTGCTGCTAAGTCACTTCAGTCGTGTCCGACTCTGTGCGACCCCATAGACGGCAGCCCACCGGGCTCCCCCGTCCATGGGATTTTCCAGGCAAGAGTACTGGAGTGGGGTGCCATTGCCTTTTCCGAACAGAACTGTACTGCCCCTACAAAATTCCAAAACAAAGAGCTTCAGCAAGGCTGGTTCCCACTATGAGCTATCTCAGGGAGGAACCTCCCTTGCTTGTCCTAGCTTCTCGTAGCTACTGGCCATCCTTGGGGTTAATCATCTTGATGTCACTGTCTCCATCCTCATGTGACCTACCCTGTGTCTCTTTTCTTACATGGATCCCAGTCATATAGGAATGCAAGTATCAGTGAAAGACTTGAAATTACTGAAGAAATTCAACAATTCCTTTCTACGATGTAAAAAAATGCTTCTTTAGGTATAAGTTATTTAAACCTATTATCTGATTAGCATTTGTTATGATTGAAAGAATATGCAAGCTTTTTTTTTTTTTTTAATTAACAACTGACGGTTTGGGAGCTTTTTTTTTTTTTTTT
>SJYA01002798.1:0-34718 GCA_006410615.1 Neotragus moschatus | reverse complement strand
TTTTGTGTTTTTTTTTTTTTTTTTTTTTTTTTTCTTTCTATTGTTTAGTCAGTCACCACTTACTCTAGAATAAGGTAAGCATCCTCACCCCTTCACAGCAACTTTACTGCCCCTGGGACATTTGATTCAGATTGTAAGGTACCTACACCCTGCATGTCTCAGATAAGCAGGTTTCTTCACCTCTACTGAGAGGTCTCGGGTATGACCTAAGGCAATTTTTTTGCTTACACCATTAGCTTTTGGCATTTTCTGTTGCATTAGGCTGTCTCAAACATAAACTGAATTTTATCCCCCCTGCCTATTTTTATGCCTAATTTTTGTACTGAAGAAAGATCTGGGGACACATTTTTCAAGTGAGAGTATAAATGCTATTTTTATTTCTGAAAAAAATCATCTTTAAATACACAGAAAACATTTTCATTTCTTCCTGAGACTTTCTTGCTTGTTTGTAGATGAAACTGGAAGGTATAGCGTCCCATATGAACCTTTCTCAAAGTGTGTGGAGACTTTGTTTTTATTTTGATAGTTATCACAATAATTCAATGGACTTAACTAACCTCTATTTAGTCATTAACTTGTTTTTGATGTGTATATCAATAAAATAAATACCTTTAAAATGAATTAAAATTTTGAATTTAGATTCTTCACTGCACTTAAAAATTCTTGCTCAAAAGTCCTACCTAAGTGAATATTAAGTAGCATATACAGCCTGGAAAAATAACTCCAAGTGCTTGAGTAAGAACACTATATTTACCTCACTGTCTTCTACAAATCCTATAGGAGTTAATAGCGGCTTTCAATCAAGGAACATTTATATAAATCAGCATCAGCCAAGAAAAATGTTTTCTACAACTCTAAACCTAATTTAATCATTAGCTTTTGAAGTGTTTAACGTCTAAATTGTCACGTCATTGATTCTACATTTTCCTTTTAAAATGCTGTGCTATTTTGGTATTAAAAATATTTTATAACATATAAAATGTAAATATCAATTCAAACAACTAATTCAGACATTAAGAACTTCCACTCTAAATTATCTGTAAAGTGTATATACATTTGGAAATGTTTGCTAGTGTTTTTTATTAATCACATGGTATCTAGTATTGTGTCAGTTGAGAGCTACAGTTATGAAAAAAAAATTGAAAATATAAAAAAGGATTGAGGAATTTAAAGTTAGTTCCTAGATACCTGATGCTATATCAACAAACTTTAACAAATATTGATCCATATTTGTCTAAATTTAAGCTTCTTTATTTCGACTTAGGGTTTAAACTATAATAAGAGATGCTTATCTGGTAAAATAATTTATATTGTTGCCTATAATTCCAGTCTCAGCATATAATGTCACATATACACATATAGCTGAAGTTGCAACAATTACAACTTTTTTTTTTTTATCAATTCTATTTATAATGTTGAATTTTCAACTCCATTTTAAGGGCAAGCCAGAACTGGAGAAATAAGGGCATTAGATTACTTTGTCTGCTCTTTAAAATTAAATAGAGCTGGAAACTTTATTCTATTTTATACTTGTTTTTAATCAATAAAATGCTTAACATTTCAATCAAATTTACTTTTGCTCTGACCATATTAGAATTGTTCTGTAAGGTAATCTTTTGTTACCATTAAAATTTTAATTGGAAGAAAATATAAATAGAGGAAATCATAAAATAAAAATGTGAACCTTGAGAAATTAGCATACAGAAAACGCCAATATCACACCATCCAAGTCAAGAAGTAGATATAGCTTTCATTCCAGCATCACAGCTCCTGCTATTGAATTCATCCATTAAATTACAGTCACTTCCCTAACCTTTCTAGAAATCCCTTCCTTGCTTTTATCACTATGTATCCTTAACCATTCATTTTATCTGTTTTGAACTTTAAATAAAGAGGAATACAACTGTATATATTCACTTTTATGGATCTCTTAACTAATAACTTTTAAGTGAAAACACAAAGTGGTATAGATAGGCATACAGGAAAATTATCTTAAAGGTCAATGATGTTCAATTAAAAAGAAGACAGGACTTTTTTCACTAGTTTCTGGAAGACATATCCATACTCTTCTATTGTGGTCATGAGTGTTTTCTCTTGAACCTTTAACTGCCTTGTGAGATAGCTGAAATATATATATGACTACATTGAATCTTAATTTGGCCAATCAAGAACATAGCTGATTTCTACAATACAAATGCTAGAAGAAGCTTTCTTAACTATGAATAGTTCTGGGAGCAGTTAAAGCAAAAGCTTATATTAAAACACAAGTGTACCTGTAACGACAACATATTCTGTAGTTCATGAACTGAAAGAATAGTGATTTTTAGAGTCTTAAAGAAAATGATTTATTTCATATGGACATCTAGAGATCAATGATAGATCGAAGAACAGGGTAAGCCCTCAAAGTTATATTTCTTATCTGGCCTGAGGAGAATTTCAAATGGATTTAGTTTCCCAATTTTATAACTTAAGAAGCTTTTCAGTTAATGAAGTAACGTTGGCTTCTACAGCTCTGTCAGATGCTATGTTTCTTTGCTGTTCTGACAACTCCATTTTTAGGGCTGAAAAAATAGAAAGGGCACCAGTGTTCACAAACTGTGGAAATGATACTGAAATCTAGACACAGATGAAAGTGAACTTTAGTGAAACACTTGGTGAAATACTTGATAAGATAATGTACCCTGTAAGAACTGAGTTGATGAAGCCTCTCTTTTTTCATTTTCAAAATAGGTTTCTTTTTCTGCAACAATTGGCCTATCATAAAAAGTTTTGATTACTTTCCTGTGTAAAAGGAGCTTTTGTCTTTTTTCTAAGTATCTCTGTTTCAGTTGTTTCACTGACCTTTACCATTAAGTGGAAATTTCTAGAGCCTGCATAGATGAGCTAAAACTGTTTTTAAGTCAGAAAGGAAACAATGGAAGATAATTATACCTTACTCTGAAAATGCCGAATGCAGGCAAGGTATTTTCAAGTAGTGTTATTTCTATTCCTAAAATGAAATACATTTTAGGATGAGCCTTAGGATGAGTCTGTAAATATGTAAGTTACAGGGACATACACTGGTTGCCAGGAGCTTATCACTGTGACATTTTTCTATTTAGAAGTAGGACATCAGATAAAAATGGTATTGTTATTGTGATGAACAACACATGTGTGCATATGCAACTCTAAACATAGCAATTAGTCACTAGGAAATAAAGATTTCTTTTTCCATACATAGTAGGTAAAAATTTCACCTGCACATTTCTTCAGATCTAGCTATTTTTAATGAGAAACTAATATAAAACTTAGTATTTTACACACCATTAGTTTTGCTATATATGTTTGGGCACCTCTTGGGTACTTTTTCTGGTAGATGTGTTTTATACAGTTTTTAATCCTGAAGTCGAACTGACAGAATTAACAAGCAGCTTCTCTAATCCCTCATCAGAAAGCCACACCGAGATGAAGACTCTTAATACACCTCAGGATGCCCTCCCCTCATTGAGAAAAAATGAAGAGAAGAGACTCAGTATTGGTGCAAAGAAAGTCTCTTTCCAAACAAGCCCTTGCTCACCAGCGCCAAAGATGTAAACACCCGGAAGTTGAAAGAAGAGCTGGACGCACATCTTGTGTCTTTGAGGGAGAAAAAGTGAGAAACAGCCAAGGAGAATAACCATCGGGAACTCATGACGTCCTGAGCAAGTAATGGCAGTAAGGAGAGGGGAAATATCCTCAAGGAAGAAATTATTTTACCTCTAAAATACTTCAAAAGCCAAGAAACAAGCCAGATAGCTACTCAACTCATCTCAGTACAGAAAAAAAAAAAAATCTGTATTACGTATACTTCTATAGAACTTAACATGTAGATTAAAAGCCAAGTGTATGAACTCATCTCTCAGTTAGGATTCTAGAAAGTGGTGCAGGCACCCTCAGGTGGGAGACAAGGGAGATGAAATGGAATTCACACGTTCTCTTCATTAGTTACTTAGCAACCTGTATGCAGTACTATTCTGTGCCAAGAACTACTTTATTTGCTGTTGTTATTGTTGTTTATTCACTAAATGGTGTCCGACTCTTTGCCACCCCATGGACTGTAGCTTGCAAGGCTCCTATGTTCATGGATTTCCCAGGCAAGACTGCTGGAGTGGGGCGCCGTTCCCTTCTTCAAGGGATCTTTCCAACCCAGGGACTGAACCCTCGTCTCTGGCACTGGCAGGCGGATTCTTTACCGCTGAGCCACCTAGGCAACAGAAAACTGTTTTAAGTACTTTGCAAATATGAACTCATTGAATCCACCTTGCCAATCTATATTCTGGCTACTACCACCTGGCATATCTTATAGCCGAGACACCGGAGGCACGCAGGAACAAAAGCTCCCCCAGATCACAACGCTAGTACGTGGCAGAAACAGGATTTAAATTCTGGCACTGGGGCTCCACCATCCGCGGTCTTAACCTTTGCCCTGCTCCTTCTTCACAGTCACTTGGTTAGATGTATCATACCTTTACTTGGTCCTTTAAGAACAAACAGACAAAAAAGAAAAGCTCGCAGAGAATACTTTTAACTAATTTTTCTTGCTTTGTTATCAGAAAGCACCCACCCACACACAGCTGTTATGTGCACTGCAGAAGGTAACATGGCTAGAAAATAAAGCTAGACTTTTTATCTAGTGAGTTAGGGTGCTTCTTATCCTATAGACTTAAATGTTTAACTTCAGTGTCTTATAAACAAAACTATTCCACATTGAAAAATAAGTTATTTTCTTAAAAATATAGAAGAAAAGCTTTCTGGAGTAAAAAAATAATAATATGCATTAAAATAAACTCGAAAAAATAAGTACCACATGTAAATGCACATACAATTATTGACAGATATCACTTCAAAATAATAGATGCAAATTTACCACATATTAGCAAACAGAATTCAACTGTACACTGAAATAATATGATAGACACAGAAGGCTTATTCAAGGAACACAGGGATAGTTCAATTTTAAAATGTTAGACTCCACTGAGATTTGAGGCGAAAAAGCATAATAATCCACATAACAAATTCTCCTGTCTCCAAAAAAATTGATCAAGTTCATAACTTGGGGAGGGAAGGAATTGAAAAACCTAGGAATTGGGCAGAACTCTGATAGCCAGATAAAAATGTATAAATATCAAAAGATTTTCCATAAAAATACAAATATTTTCTATCAAATCATTTAGAGAAATAAACCTCTGTAATGCCAAGCAGATGCCTAAAAATAATTTTTAAGGATAAGAAAACAGAAACAGCCCATCTAGAAGTTAAAACACATGTTCAGCTTCACAAGAAACCAAAGGCAATACAAACTAAAACCCCTGTGAATGCTATTGTTCATCTGCTAGTTTGACAAAAATTTTAAAAAATAATTCATACAAAATTTTGTTTAAGATATGGAAAAACTTAAACACTTACCCACTGCTGCCAGAGTTGGGGAGATGAATACGACCAATTTGAAAGCATTTTTGGCCACACCCTGCAAAGCTGACCCTTATCCCAGCAGCTCCCAAATGGCTGCACATGAGAATCATCTGGGGTCTTTATAAACTTGTGATTTGTAACTCCACCTCCACCCAGTCTGACTTAATTGATGAGACCTGGGCGTTGGGAGCTTTGGACGCTCCTAGGCTGCAGTCCATGGGGTCGCTAGGAGTCAGACATGACTGAGCGACTTCCCTTTCACTTTTCACTTTCATGCATTGGAGAAGGAAATGGCAACCCACTCCAGTGTACTTGCCTGGAGAATCCCAGGGACGGGGGAGCCTGCTGGGCTGCTGTCTCTGGGGTCACACAGAGTCGGACAAAACTGAAGCGATTTAGCAGTAGCAGTAGCAGCAGGTGATTCTAAAGTGCAGTGTTGTTTGGGATTCCCTGCCCGGTTCCCTCTAACACAGGACCTACACTATGGAGCATGTAGCTAGAGAATCTCTCACACGTGTGAACCAGGATAGTTACAAGAGAGTTAATAGTAAAAATGGTCATAAAGCAAAATATTGGAAAAAGAATGTACATCAGTCTAGAATGGATATCATAGAAGAAAAGAAATAAAAGCTCATTCTCAGAAGCCTTTTTTCTCAGAAGCATATTATGGAGTGAAGGAAGTCTGTCTTAGATGATAAACAAAGTGTGATTTCCAGTTATATGGTGTCTAAGCTACACAACTCTTGATAGAGTTTGAATTAGAGAGGCATAATTGGATAAGGAAGGAAATAGAGGATGTAGGTTTCAAGATAGTGGTTGATTTCAAGGAGAAAAAAAGGAGGGGTCAGGGAGTGGATACTGGAACCTGCATTTAATGTCCTAAGCTTTGACTTGGTTGTATGTGTTGCTCTGTTGCTAAGTCGTGACCAACTCTTTTGACTCCATGAATTATAACTCATCAGGCTCCTCTGTCCATGGATTTCCCAGGCAAGAATAATGGAGTGGCTTGCCATCTCCTTCTCCAGAGGAACTTCCTGGACCAGGGATTGAACCTGTGTCCCCTTGGCAGGTGGATTCTTTGCCATTGATCCACCAGGGAAGCCCTGGTGTTGTAGGTACACAGCTATTTATTTTACTGTTGCTCTTTACCTTTATTTCATGTTTTACACACTTTTATATATTAGCTGTATTTCAAAATAATTTGAAAGTAAGTTAATGTACAGATTTTAAAGAGGAGAGTGGATAATAGATTGTTCACATAGTAACCATCACTCAGACTACTGACAGAAGAATGTGTGGGTGATGTGTCAAGTGTGAATACAAATAATGAATAGAGTCTGTTGCAAAAGCTGATGAGGAATCATGTCATTTTGGCAATTATATCAAGGTCTGAGAGTCAAAGATGGATAAGGAGGTACTCAGGATTCAGTGATTCAGAAAATGGAGCTGAGGGGATGGGCAGGAAGGGGAAAAGGAAACTCAAGGCATCTTTTGGGTTTCTAGGTTGGATCACAAGAACATCCAAGTATGCTTTTGTCAGCACACTCAGTTGGACATGAGACTCCTCACCTACATGCAGGTGTGCAAACAAAGATGTAAAAGCCAGGTCTCAGGAGGCAGGGCAGAGTATGGGCATTTTTTAGGGTCATCAGTGAGCAGATACTAAACGTACTTGTGGCTGAAAAAGAGATTTTGTAGGATAAAGTCATAAAACAAATTCTGAAGAA
The DNA here is from genome assembly GCA_006410615.1 of Neotragus moschatus. Taxonomy (NCBI): domain Eukaryota; kingdom Metazoa; phylum Chordata; class Mammalia; order Artiodactyla; family Bovidae; genus Neotragus; species Neotragus moschatus. The sequence continues at coordinate 27,561 of SJYA01002798.1, read as the reverse complement.
GTAAACACAGAAGTTCAGGCAAAGAGCAATGAGAAGGTATGCTAGAGAACTGAAAAGAAATAAGCCCAACAAGGTATTTGGATAATGAGAAGATAATAAGCACAATTGCACTCATCTCACACGCTAGTAAAGTAATGCTCAAAATTTTTCAAGCCAGGCTTTAGCAATATGTGAACCGTGAGCTTCCAGATGTTCAAGCTGGTTTTAGAAAAGGCAGANATTGGGAGGACTGATGCTGAAGCTGAAACTCCAATACCTTGGCCACCTGATGGGAAGAGCTGACTCACTGGAAAAGACCCTGATGCTGGGAGAGACTAGGGGCAGGAGGAGAAGGAGACGACAGAGGATGAGATGGTTGGATGGCATCACCGACTCAATGGACATGAGTCTGGGTGGGCTTCAGGAGTTGTTGTTGGACAAGAATGCCTGGCATGCTGCAGCTCATGGAGTCGCAGAGTCGGACACAACTGACTGACTGAAGTTCAAAGCATCAAATTGCATAGTTGCTATATGAGAAAAACATGTACATAATACTCTTGTGGTATATTTCACTAAATTTCTATGGATTTAATCTCAGTTGTAATAAATCGAGGTTTTGCTAAGTGGGATTTGATTTTTTTTAATTTTGTAGTTTATATTAAGAATGAAATTGGCCTGTCAATATTTCATCTTCAAACTTCCTTTGACAAGAAAAAGTCCACAATTTCAGTGTGAGTATCCTTCTCTTATGTATTTTCCTTGAATTTGAGAAATGAGTGTATTACTATAGATTCATAAAACTACATTAAAACAGAATAGGAATACATAAACTCAAGTGTTAACAATGCCACTGTGTAGACTTACGTTACATTGAACCCATTCGTAACATTTTACATTATCAGGGACTGACAATCAGGAAGGAATAATTGTCTATATTTTAGTCTTTGAACAGTGAATTTACCAATTTATGATGTAATTCTACTAAGGGAAAGTATTGGAAACAAATTGTCATTATTTGGTAATGACATTTTGGAATGTCATTTTGGAACAAAAGCTTCCTACCACCTCTTGTTGCTTTTTAATTGCCAAGTCATATCCGACTCTTTTGTGACCCCATCAGCTGTAGCTTGCTAGGTTCTTCTGTCCATGGGATTGTCCAGGCAAGAATACTGGAGTGGGTTGCTATTTCCTTCTCCAACCTACCAGCTCTAGGATTCATTAAATTTGGTATGCACTAATATTTCTTTGTTTTGCTTCTAGATATTTACTTATGACTCTTAACAGCCTGTACTGTAGGGTGTGTAGCCTATAATGCAGCATGCACCATGAGGTAGAGATCAGCCCTCAAATTTATATGCTTGAAAATGTTTACATAAGGGATGATATAAATTCTACATGATTAGACAACTAGAACACTGAAAATTTAGCTTCAACTACAGATGTCTTTTGTTTGCATATTTTGTTCTCAAGTAAAACCAATAGCACACTCTGCATAATAGCAATTCCCTTCTCTTGGTATTAACATAATGTTAACCCTTAGAAATTTTGAATTTTTACTGAGCACCTTCAGTTCAGTCACTAAGTCATGTCTGATTCTTTGGGACACCATGGACTGCTGCATGCCAGACTCTTGTCTTTCACTACCTTCTGGAGTTTGCTCAAATTCATGTCCATTGAGTCAGTGATACTATCTAACCATCTCATCTGTTGCCCCTTCTCCTCCTGCCTTCAATCTTTCCCAGCATCAGGGTCTTTTCCAATGAGTCAGTTCTTCACATCAGGTGGCCAAACTATTGGAGCTTTAGCTTCAGCATCAGTCCTTCCAATGAATATTCAGGACTGATTTCCTTTAGGATGGACTGGTTGGATCTTCTTGCAGTCCAAAGAACTCTCAAGAGTCTTCTCCAACACCACAGTTCAAAAGCATCAATTCTTTGGCCCTCAGGCTTCTTTATGGTCCAACTCTCACATCTGTACATGGCTACTAGAAAAATCCTTATTTATTATTTTATGTTATTATTTAACCCTTCCAAATTTGTATCAGATTACTAGAGAAGCAGATCACTTTAGCTGCTGATATTTGAATTTCATTTGTTATTAAGCAAATCTTCACTCTCCCTGAGACTCACCTGCTCTAGCTTTAACACAGAAGACACACTACGTTTACTCCACAGAAGAATTATTATGTTATTCTCTGTTGCTGCCGTAACAAAGGACCACAGTAACAAATGACCACAAGCTTAGCATCTCAAAAAAAATTTTAGCACAGTCCTGAAAGTCAGAATTTCAACAGATCTCACTGGGTTAAATCAAGATATTTGCAAGGCTGTGTTCTTCCTGAAGGCTCCAGGGAGAATCCTTTTCCTTGTCTTTTCCAATTTCTAGAGGCTGCTTACATTCCTTGGCTTGTGGCTTCCTTTCTTCATCTGCAAAGCCAGTAATGTTTCGTCTATATGATCTCACTTCATTATATCTCTCTTTGGCTATAGCTGAGAAAGAATTTGTGGTTTTCTAGGATGCCCTTGGTTCAATTTGACCCACCCAGACAATCCAGGGTACATCCCATCAAGTCTTTTACATCGACCCCATCAGCAAAGTTCCTTTGCCAGGTAAGGTGAAACAGTCACTTATCATGGAGGTTATAAGGAAGGCAATTTCAGGGTAGAGGGTAAGGCACTATTCTGCCTATTACAACAAGGATGCATTATAATGGGTTATTTTAGGATCAGAGTTTTTTGAAGATGAACAAATTGATTCTGCAAATGTTTTCAAACATGCATTGAATGGCAGGACCTAGGGAATCATAAGGTGTCACAGATGATGACAAGCCCTCTCTTAACTTGGTGTACACTGAACAGTTATACAACATGTAATGGGTGTTACTATTTAGTAGAAAAGAAAGGCCCTGAGGTTTTCCATTGATTAGTATGTGTTCATGGATTGTGATTTATTTTGTTTGCCTCCCAGAATGTAAATTCTTTTCCTATATGTGGGTATTTGACATCAAGCAGACTATTGATGGAAGGGTTTCCCACCTCCTGTTATGGACCTTAGCTCCTTGTTTCTACATCCTGGTGGCCAGGCTGGGCCCGTATAACCTTTGCTCTGCCAGTCACGTGTTCACGAGTAGTGCCACTGGGGCCACCTGCCAGCGTCAGTGTCCTTAGATGCTTCCTAGAGCATGAGTTGAATGAGGTTTCTGTAGCCAATTTTCCCTTATTTTTCCTCTCCCCTACTTTCTTACAATAGCTTGTCAGCTTTATGTTGCTTCTGTGAGATTCTGATACGCTTCATAAATTTCATCTCTGCTTACAGAATCCAAAATAGGGATCTGATATTTACAACCAAGAATGCATAGGTGACTCTGTTTATTCTTAAGCCCAAATTCAAGGAAATAAATAATTCATGAGGAAAAAAAACCTTGAATCTACCAACATACTATACCCAATCTTGGTTATAGGTTTCATTATGTACATAACCAAAATCTGGGAAGGAAATTTTCTGTAAAAAACGAGAATTGAAAATCAGCTAGGGTTTGGAAGTCAAGTGCGCTTTTTTTTTTTTTTTTACAGCTAAAAAAGAATCCAGATATTGTCACTTTGTATCATGGTGCAGGTAACTAAAAGAAAGGATGTACACTGGTTTCACTTTCCAATCTCTTGATGAAAGTAACTCTATGAGTCCAATTGCCATATTTTGGGCAGCCAAAGGAATGGAGTCACTGATAATATTGATTTTCTTAGCACAGGAGAGCACAAAAAGCTCTCTTGGTGAGGGAAATTTATGTAATAGAGTTTTCAAATATTGTTCTAGAAAAGCATGAGAAAAGGGTGCTCTCTGTTCACTTGCTCTAAAAAAGTCTCCCCTGACCTCCATATAGCTGACTGTCTGAGCCTACTTCACTGCTGCCCCAACCTGGTGAATTCCCTCTCACACCAGATCTCTTGCTCTACAAAATACTCTGTAAGCAAAGTGATGGGAAAGGGGGTGGGGAAAGGAAGTCGTACCGTGTTTGGATCTATAAAGTATGACAAGTTGGGAAAAAAGAAAACGTCCTTTGTACGTTTACTTTGTGAATGGAAATGGGAAATATATCCTGCACTGGAGCCATCCATACTGGTCATATCAAAGCGACATGAGCTTCTCCTCCAGACCTTTAGATGTGCGTCCAGCAGTTGGATCAAAACGACAGAATAGCAGCCTGTGGGTCAAAATGTGGTCCTTCTCCTTGGGTATGCCAAGAGGCGAAGATGGAAGAAGAAAACAGATGTGCAAAGGTGGAGAAGAATCCATTAGAAAAATTTCTGCTAAGGGAGTGATGTGGTTAGCATGGCAGTGGACAGGAACCAGCAAGATGCGCCTATGTGAGGGTAAAGGGCACGAGAGGGTTGGCTTAATAACCCAAAGGAGTTAGTGTTTCAAAAAGAGATGGNAGGCGAAGATGGAAGAAGAAAACAGATGTGCAAAGGTGGAGAAGAATCCATTAGAAAAATTTCTGCTAAGGGAGTGATGTGGTTAGCATGGCAGTGGACAGGAACCAGCAAGATGCGCCTATGTGAGGGTAAAGGGCACGAGAGGGTTGGCTTAATAACCCAAAGGAGTTAGTGTTTCAAAAAGAGATGGGGTGGACAAGAACCTGGAAAGCATATATTTTAGAGTTGTGTGTTAAAAGAAGCATTCTAAGGTGGGAAGGAAGCAATTGACCATCCCATCGTGTGGTCAATACTACTAATAGAAGTTGGCTTGTTTTCAATGAGTTTTCCCATTAACGTTTGATCATTAACCCATTTAAAAGTGGGTCGTTTGCTGCATCACAGTACAATGACTCTCAAGCTGTCACCAGCCGCTTAATGAAAAGCAAGTTTCATTAGACCAGACATCCAAACAGTTGAGACAGACTGAATCAAAATAGAGAATGAGAAGGGCAATCTGCCTTTAAAAAACAATGACTTGCCCTTGTTACTTTATCAGTTTAATGACACAGGAGTACCCCTCAGGTACATAATCTCTGTGAAGTCTCAGAATGGTCCAAGTGTCTTCTCAGAGAACCAATAAAAACAGACCAATTTTGTGCCTAGTTTCCATGCCTAACAAATACAACAGTTTATGTTTTTCTCTAGTAGAAACAAGGAGGTTTCAGTATGCTAGTATCCATTAAGCATTTCAAACAGTTATTGATGGCTAGCATGTCAGCAGGGCTATCCTTAGTTGGCTTTCTTTTAAGCTATATTACTCAGCTGCTCATTAGGACTGAAAGCTTCCTTGAGGGGCAGTTTTGTTAGGTTCTCAGACTGTGGAGATAATGTCTGAAAGCTGCTGTTTGCACATCAGGGAAGACACTGACAGAAATCTGATTGGATTTAATAACTTCATCTGCTAAAGGACTGAACTGTACCTGATAGATTTGTGCTGCTTAAAACTAGCTCTAAAAAGTATATCCAGCTTCCTCTCCACTTCTTTCTGCCCCAAGACTCATGAGGTGGCAGTTGATATTACAGTCACCTCTTCTCAAAATAGATCAAGACAATGCATTCTCTGTTGGAGTTGCATTTTGAAGTAGAGTATAAGTGGACTTTGCAATGGTAGTGCTTTGTTCTTAAGCTTGTGAATTTCCGTTAGGTTTTAGGATCGCTTTTCTTGAAGGTTATTTTAGTGGAAGGGTACATACTCTGACTTTCAGAAGACATGTAGTCCAATACTGAAGTACTTAATAACTCAGAACTCATCAAAAACAATCTATAATCTGCAGATCCACATGAAAATTGATATGTCACTTACCATCTTGGTATCTCCATGTTGTTATGAAGTTGCCTTTAGAGGGGAAAAAAAGAGTGTCTTTTGTCCTAACCAAGCCATTCAGCTACATTATTTAGTTATTTAGTTTGGGGTAATGTGAGGTCCTTTTATTATTGTTCCTTGATTAAACCAGAATTCAGATGTTTTATTATGTTACCATTGCTTGAATGTTTTTACTAAATACTGATAGCTTAAATGTTCTTGCAAATTTTACCTCATAAGTATGTTCATTTTTAACCATTAGTCTTTATTTCTCTTTTAATTCTATATGCAATAAATTAAAGGACTCAAGAAATCTGATGTTACAGGTTGTGCTCTCTAACTTAACATCTAAATCAATCCAATTTGTGAAATTTCCATTTAGGTAAACTAAGGTGAATGTAAAGATATTTCTTCTGATTCAATTTAGTCATTAGGAAAAAATATCCTCAATTTTCAATAGATACACATAGGAATATGTCATTAGGTAAGCTACCTGAAATAATGAGATGATATTTGCAGACAGGCATGCATTTTTCTTGTCAGAAAGACCCAATTTTAGTAAAAGATCCAAGATTTAATTTATAATAAAATAACATGCAGATGCCCACACTAAGGAGAAAGAAAGACAATCTCACAGCAAGGAAAACTGTCGGCATATTTGAATTCTAATTAAGAGAGAAAGCATGTGAGCTGGAAAAGTAGCCAAGCCAGGTGGGCGGGTGAGCGGCACCCAGCCCACACAGCACATTTCTATGCTAAGAACATGGCAACCATGGTCTGTCCTCTTCCAATTACCATCTAGCAGATAAAGGGCTTGACATCATGGTGAGATGTACAAGAATGTAAAGAAGGCCTGCTTACCTTTTTCAAAACACAATTACACTTTTCAGAATGCAAACATGACCTGGAAGTCAGTGGTTTCTTAAAAAAAAGAGAGAGACAGAGATCCACTGGGTTGTAATCTCAGAAGTGCCAAACCCAATGGTAATTCCATGGCAATTCCAAGGCTACAATCACACACAGGGCAGATTTTGCCAACGAGACAGATGCTATCCTTGGAAGTCCTTTCTCCTTTTTTTGGGTAGCATCTGAGCCTTCTATGTTACCAAATGATGACAAATAAAAGATGATAGTATTTGGAATTTCCATGAACATTTAAACTGAGTCATGTAGTACAAAAAATATGCATGAAAATGCACACCTGTACTGAAAGTCTACACATACATAATAAAAATATGTGCACATTAGTTTTCTCTTATTCCTCAAAAGCAAGTTCATCTGATGGACTATACAGATGAAGTAGCATCATGACATTGTCGTTATCTCCTGTCCTTAGAGAAGATGCGTTTTGGAATCTTACTGGGTGACATGGGGTAAGAGTTTGATATCTGTTCATTTAAATCAAATCCAGGGCTGTGTATTCTGAAACACATTGCAGGTCATAGGTAATGTCTGTAGAGCTTGTATTCTATATGTGGTATACCTTCTATAATGTCGATTTTGAATTTTCCTCTGCAGACAGATTTAGAAGCATTTACTTCCTATTGTCCTTTTATTAAAAAGTTAAATGAGACTCATGTATACCTAAGATGGAAAAAAAATTAAAAATTAAAAAAAAAGTTAAATGAGAGAAAAGAGAATATATTCAGTTCCCTCCCCCCAAACTTCTGCATGCACGTGTATCCATGGACATATCGATGTAAGAAAAAACATACAAGAATTCTGCCTGTCCACACCCATAAATTCAGGAAATCAAATGCAGAGTAAATAAAATGATGTGTGTTTGTGTGGACATGCACTTACATGCTTATTTTTTCATGATGATACTGAAAATGAAAGATTTAATAAAAACATCAATATAGGCAAATCATTGGAGGGAAATGGAAGTAAACACCAAATGAAAAGACTAAGAAATTAAAATAGTTGTTTCTGTAAAGTGAAACTTATTTTGTCAAAATGCATCAAAATTTAAGATTTCACAGAGATCAAGCATTCACTATTTCACTCAGTTTATAGGGCTGAGGATTCCAGGTGGAGATTACCTGAGTGGTTGTGATTCAGGATGTCCCGTGAGGTTGGAATCAAACTGCACTTGTGAGCTGCTGTCTCTATGCTCAGATTTCTGCTTATGAAGTTCAGCCTCCAGGCTCAGCTTCCAACCTCAGTCGTGAGGCTACAACCCAGAGGTATCATTTCTTGCTACAGGGATCTCTCTTGCAGATTGTATGGGCTGCCCTGCATTGTGACTCAAGAGGAAGAATGAGAATGAGAGACAGTGTTCTCAAGATGATCTTCCCAGATGGCACAGTGGTAAAGAACTCTCCTACCGATCCAGGAGATGCAGGAGACACAGGTTCAATCCCTGGGTCAGGAGGATGCCCTGGAGAAGGAAATGGCAATGCATTCCAATGTTCTCACCTGGAAAGTTCCATAGCCAGAGGAGCCTGGCAGGCTACAGTCCAAGGAATCACAAAGAGTTAGACAGGACTGAGCTACTGAGCATATACTCAAGGTGGAGGCCACCATCTAGTTATCAATTTCAGAAGGAGCATGCTGTCCTTTCTGATATTTCTACTTAAAAAACAGTCAGTCTCTAAGAGTCTGAGTGAACTCCGGGAGTTGGCGATGGACAGGGAGGCCTGACGTGCTGTGACTCATGGGGTCGCAAAGAGTCGGACACGACTAAGAGACTGAACTGAACTGAAGTACCATCCATACTTCAGGACAGAGATTAAACTCCATCTCTTGAAGGGAAAAGTATCAAATAATTTATTTATATCTTAAAGCCCATCTCCAAGAGTACCTCATCTACAACTCACTTCTTATTTTGACTACCAGAAATAGTACAAAATTGATGTACATTGTATTTTGTTTTCATAGAAGTTGCAACTTATTAAAATATCTGTAACATTTAAATTGAGAATGGTATAGTATAGTGTTCACAGTCTTTTTAATTAAGAATATCTGAAATTGAATCCCTATTCTTACACTTGTTAAATATAATCATGGGCAAATTACTTACTTTGATTTTTACTTCTGCAAATCCAGGAAAATAATGACACTTGTGAAAATTAAATAAGCTTATAAATTTAAGGAAATTAAAATAATAACTAAGAAAAATTTCAATAAATATTAGTTACATGATTACTTTTAAAGATTTTTTTTAATTTGTAAAAATCTCTTCATAGTCATATCCCTTAAGGTAATTTTATGATGACAATCAGTATAAATAATAAAGGATTCATTACACTATTGAGAGTTTACTTAAACAATAAATCTGTATCTGCACATTTGTAAGTGGCAATAAAAATGTATTTGTGATTTTAGCTGACAAGAGCCCCGAAATGCACAGCTAGGCAGGAAATGTGCCATATGCCGTGTTACACCCGGACTCTGTGTGACTGCACCTTAATCACTCTCCTAACATCCTCAAAGCACCTGAATGTTGGAAGACAGAAGGGATTTTGCCTCCTTAGTGGTGCTTTTCCATCCTAAACTTGGTTGACATTTATTAATCTTCAGTTGTAAATATGAAGATGTGACTATATAGCTCCTCTCTAAGAAGTACTTACTCTGGTGCATTTTATATGCTCTTCCTTGATTGGCATCAACTTGGGTCAGGAATTCTGTTACCTGAGTTTTTTGCAGCCCCTTCCAAGAAATTATTTAATATGTAAACTTTCAGTATGAAGGTAATTAAGATAGAATAAAACTCTTTAATTCCTTAATTGTTCTCCATGCTACAGCATCCTGTGAAGACCACTTTCTAATCTTTGGATTCCAAGATTTAAAATGTGAAAAGAAGTCCTTAAGCAGAATTAATCTGAAGAAATATTCTTTAAAATATTTTTTCAGAATGTCTGAATTAATGGGACTTAGAAATAACCATTCTGTTATTTGATAAAAAGCCCTGAGCAGGTTTGAGACAGGGTCAGGATCTGCTTGAACTTCAATCTTCACGTCGTTAGATAGTGGACTGTGAGTGAAGGAACAGGTAGATAAACCATGTTTTGTTTTGTGGTCCTGGGATTAACAAATGAGGCCTTGCCTCTTGCTTATAAATCCTGCCATTTCCAATGTCTATTTTGGGAGTCTAACTCCCATGAGATCGAGAGTACAGGCAACAGTACATAAACAAACAAAAAACTGGTTCTAACTAAGAATTGCTCCTGGGAGAAAAAGCCACCAAGAGGTCCTCTTTCACACCAGCAGCAAACCAGGAAGATTTTGAGAAACTCACAGGGGGCCCCACAGGTGTAGAGTGAGATGCCTGAATCTCCTGAGTTAGGAGATGCTGTGGCTGCTATAGGAACACACCACTCATTGCTGGGGTGTCAATAGGGCCATAGGGATGGCTAGGAGACCTTCCCCCACCCCCCAGCCACAACAGCCCTTCTGTTACTACAAGCAAAAGCAAAACCCAAAACCAAGCAGAAAGCAGAAGAGAAAGGCTTTCCTTCCTCCCCAAGTCCTGCAGTCTCCCCAGAGGATTCCCCCCTACACCATAGGGTGATGGTGACAAGGCAAAGAAAAGAAAAAAAAAGTATGTGGAATACAAGCCCTGTATCACAAAGTAGAACAAAGAAGGGGGGATATGGAGCCGAAAAGGAACACAAAACTGGTAAATCAATCAAGTCTGTACAGAAATGAACTGTCAACTTGACAATTGTGAGTTGGTGCTACAGCATCTCATCTTGGTAGCCATGACTGTGGCAATATTTCATTGTTCCATTTTTTTGTTATGCCAATGTAGTACTTTATATTCCCTTAAACTTTACCTTCACCACCTACTTCTTTATATATTAAAGTGTGTTGAATAGCACAAACTATGGTCTACAACCCCACGGTCTAAAACAGAGCACATGAGGCCCAATGACCATCAATGTCAATGATGCAGAATTTCCTCATCACATTAATAATTGTACTGTGAAAACCAAAGGAGAAAAGGAAAGATATAAGGATCTGAATGCAGAGTTCCAAAGAATAGCAAAGAGCCTTTCTCAGTGATCAATGCAAAGAAATAGAGGAAAACAACAGAATGGGAAAGACTAGAGATCTCTTCAAGAAAATTAGAGATACCAAGGGAACATTTCATGCAAAGATGGTCTCGATAAAGAACAGAAATGGTATGGACCTAACAGAAGCAGAAGATATTAAGAAGNAAAAAAAAAAAAAAAAAAAGGCAAGCTATGACTTATTCACTTGCATAGTCTCACTCACCAACTTGTAATCTCCATGAAAGCAGACAGCATGACCATCTTTGCTGAACTGGATGACAGTCAATACTCAATAAATATTATACTATTGAACCCCTCCAAAAAGAGAAAAAATGGATTGCTCTCAGAACTCTTTTCAACTATAAATTCTAATTTTTATTTGTTTTCATATATTTGAATCTAAAATTTCAGTGTCCTAGAACTGCTACACATTTAGAAAATTTTAAGAATAACTGTTTATAAAATGCAACATATGTCATTTTCATGAATTTAGGAGTTCCATGTTGTTAACTAAGGTTAGTTTCCCTATTAATCAGAAATATTAAATATATTTTTATCTTCACTCTTCCCTCTGCTTTCACCCAGCTGATTCTAAAACTGAAAGATTTAACTATTAAAAATGCCTGGGTGTTATCATTAAATTAAAAATGTCATTACAAAAAAGAAAGGGGAAGAAAATCAGCAACTGCTTTGAAATACATGGATTATAAGTTTCCAAGATAAACACTGGCCAGAATTTGAAGTGTATCATTTTTATGCAGAGTTTCCAACTGGTGTTTTTCTTTCAATTCCCTATTTTTTTCTTTTTTTCAGACATAGAAGAAGAGAAAATTAATGCTGTATATTCAAGGTTTCAAGGTTTTGTTGCCTTGGAGGCTGAGCTCTGATGCCTGAGAATAAATTTCCACACTAGTACCTGCAATTGATTTGTACCAGTTAAAATATTAATGGAAATGCAAACTAAAATGTTCATGAAGTTCTCTAGGACACTATTTGATGACTTTGCTAGAGGTTTTAATTAAACACCATTAGCTATGATTTGTATTGACTTGTAGAAAACATTAAGTCCAGTCTTTTATGTAATATTACTCTGAAAATCACCTCTACTCATTTTTAAAAAAAATGTATTACTATAAATCACATATAAATTCTAATAGATCAAATAGGTTTTTTAATTTAATAGGTTTAGGGTACCATTTTATCTATTTTAAGAATGAGAATAGGTTTATATACTTAAATTATGAACCAAATGAAGTTATTCATTCTTTACCTAGACATTTTCTGGGTAGTTATTACATGTTACTCACTAGATATAAAAAGTACATGCTATGGAGTAGCTCACAGCCCAGAAGGAAAGACAGATTTACAAAATCTACACATATTATTTGCCTACATGCACGCGCGCGCGCGCACACACACACACACACACACTGACAATGTAGAAGAGGAAGTGAAGGGAGGTGAAAGACAGCTTTAGAGACTGTATAGTTTTTGATTGTAAAAGGTTGGACATGTCTACTCTGGCATGACAGAATAAACAAAGCTTCATTTTAGAATTCATTTGCATCTGTGAGAAAGGGGGGTGGGAGGTGGTTCAGGATTGGGAACTCATGTACACCCACGGCAGATTCATGTCAATGTGTGGCAAAACCAATACAGTAAAGTAAAACAAAGTAAAAATAAAAATTAAAAAAAAACCTAATAAACCACCTGGCCCATAACACATTCTGAACACATATTTGTTTAATGAATAAATGAAGCAAACAACAACGGCAACAAAAACCAAGTTGAACTCTGATGTCTCTGTACTTGACCCTAGTTGGCGTTCATGGACCATCCTGGGAGTTGATTGGGCTGCCCCATAATAAGGCGACACATTCAGAAACTATGAGCTTCCTGGTGCCTCAGATGGTAAAGAATTCGCCTGCAATGCAGGAAACTCGGGTTCGATCCCTGGGTCAGGAAGATTCCCTATAGTAGGGAATGGCTACCCACTCCAGTTTTTCTGCCTGGAGAATTCCATGGACAGAGGAGCCTGGCAGGCTACAGCCATGGGAATGCAAAGAGTCTGACACAACTGAGGACTAACTCTTCCACTCCACCTGGAGATTGGACCACATTTACCCCATCTTTTTTTCACAGCAACCTTAGAAACTGAACTCAAGAATCTGAGAGTTGTGAGGGCAAAACATTACTTGAAAGCATCTTAAATTCAAGTCACTTGAAAAAATAGGGAGTTGATTATGTGATATTTCTGGAGAATTTAAATACTTTAAAGCACAAAACTCTCAGGTGTTTAATAAGATTGATTATCTTCGGTGATCTGCCACATGGGTGAAATGACACTGGTGAGGAAGTGTGGGGAGGGTGAGATGACTATATTAACTGAAGCCACAGATGATTTTTTGACTGTACAGACAGTAATTGAAACTTCCTCCTTCTGAGCAAGAGGACATCTTCCAAGAGTCAGATAATCCAGTAGCATACACAGTTGGAAGCATTTGCCTGAAACATGATGATATTCAAATAGTATTTACTTCTATAAGCATGTGTTCTTAGCTATTTGGATTACTTGATGGCTTTTTCTTTTATTCTATATTTGGGTATTTAGTCTCTTGGTCACATTCCATCTTTCTTTTAGATTAGAAAAGCAGTCAAGATCTCTGTTTGAAGCTAAGTGCCTAACACACCTGTGATGATTCCATGGCAATGACTTATGAAGAATCATACTGAATTAGTTCATAGAACATATGTGAAAGTCTGTATGTGTGTGAGAGAGATTAATGAAGAAAAGCAGACATTAATTCTTGGGAAATTCATAAGGAATTTTCATGCTGAGTTTTATATGAAAATTTGAGTTCGATCTCCTAAGTAGGAAATGCAGTTCAAATGAATGTTATTTTCTTCAAACAAATCTTAATTGCAACCTAGAATCCCTCTTTTATAAAAAATGTTGTAAAAATTAAATGTGATTTAAGAGGTAAATTACTAAACTTAAAAATTTGTGCCTAAGGTAAAAGCAACACTTCAGTTTGCTTTCAGTCTTCTTCGAAGTGTTCATGTGATACAAAAATGATCTCTAAGTATTCACTATATCCATACACATTCTAAGAGTGAATAACAATTATGAGTGAATAGAAATACCTCTCAATTTTTCAACCAAGAAAATAGCATGAACTTCACATCGCCCTAAAAATAAATGTAAGCAATGCCAAGTGTGATTAAAAGGGGTATTTTTGGATGGTGAGCCATAAATGATTCTGTGATAGTTTGGAAGATAGATTATCCTATAATGGCTTATGCTGAAATTGACATCATTTTTCCCCCTCCTTTGTCATTCTATATAAAGGTTTTACTAGTTGTCTGCTCTTATGATTATAATCATTTAAAATCTCTGGATGAGCTGCCCTTTTGCCTGTGATTCCATGTGGTCTATTATTATACTATTATGCTGGCTACCTAATACTGAAAAGATAAATATTCACAAAGCTCATTCCATGGCAAATAACTTATTAAACCAACAGCTTTTGCAAGCACATGATTTTTTTTTTAAGTATAGCTGTACTTATGAGACTTTAAGGCTAATTCAATTTTCCTCTCACTTATTGAGTTCGATTAAGTGTTATCTCCATTCATTCAGCAAAAATCGAGTGAATATCTATTCTTTACCAGGTGCCAGGGCTCCCAGCATGCCAGCAAATTGCATTCTTCTTCCTCTGCTCTGAACAGATTAAGAAATAAAAAAGAACAGCATCTGATATGGTGAAAACATCAGCTCTATAATTTTTTATGAAGACCCTGTTGGAGATGCAGGTTGAATGGCACAGTTGAAGAAGTGCCAGTTGAACCCGTCCACCAGGCAACCTCACTGGTAAAGGCAGAGAAGGACCTGGCACCCAGTGGACCGTCCATGTCCCACCTACTCCATGCTCCTGGAGGAAAAAAAGGAGGCAGGCCCTGCATGGAGTACATATCTGTGAGCTCTGTCTTCCAGCTGAATGAGGGAGTAAGATGAGAGCAGATTTTTTAAATGGCACTCTCACCAGGACTGGGAACAAAATACTTCCCCCTCATACTAGCTTTCAAGTCAGCAAATAGAGGAAGGATCTTACACTCCATGCAAGAAGCTCACTGCCTACAAGGAATTCAGCCTAAAAGAAAAGACTGCCTCCTTCCTGAGAGAGTGGGCTGGAGCTGCAGGAAAATTGATGGTGGTGTCTGGAATGCTTCCATGTTTAGTTAGATAGGACTGGGAAACTGGCTAGGGACAGAATTCATGTGTCTGTGTGCACACGCACTCATTTGCTCAGTTGTGTCCAACAAGCTCTTCTGTCCATGGGATTTCCGAGGCAAAAAACCTAGAGTGGGTTTCCATTTCCTCCTCCAGGGTATCTCCTTGACCCAGGGATTGAGTCCCTCTCTCTTGTGTCTCCTGCATTGGTAGGCAATTTTTTACCACTGTGCCACCTGGGAAGCAGGAAAGATATCAGGTAAAAACAATATTCTTCAGTAATCACAGCACAGGTTAAATCACAACACAGAGAGGATACGGTTCATTCCTATAAATGCCCTCTCATTCCTTCTAAGTGGGGCATCAGACACTATAGGAATAAGATGAGTAGCTGACAAAGATAGGAATTAAATCAGGATATTAACAGAAAAGACCACACACCTCTAGCATTCATTAATAAAAGAATAATTCAAGTCACCCTGGAGAAAATAATCACTTTCCTGACTAGTTCTCTTATGACTCATAGGGTTGGCAAGGTTCTTCAGTTCAGTTCAATAGCTCAGGTGTGTCCAAATCTTTGCGACCCCATGAACTGCAGCACACCAGGCCTCCCTGTCCATCACCAACTCCTGGAGCTTGTTCAAACTCATGTCCATAGGTTGGTGATGCCATCCAACCATCTCATCCTCTGTAGTCCCCTTCTCCTCCCGCCTTCAATCTTTCTCCACATCAGGGTCTTTTCAAATGAGTCCATTCTTCACATCAGATGGCCAAAGTATTGGAGTTTCAGTTTAAGCATCAGTCCTTCCAATGAATATCCAGGACTGATTTCCTTTAGGATGGACTAGTTGGATCTCTTTGCAGCCCAAGGGACTCTCAAGAGTCTTCTCCAACATCACAGTTCAAAAGCATCAGTTCTTCAGTGCTCAGCTTTCTTTATGGCTTGAACATCTGGAAGTTCACAGTTCATGTACTGTTGAAGCCTGACTTGGAGAATTTTGAGCATTANTACATGTTTTTCTGGAATTCTTTTCTTTTTCTATGATCCAACGGATGTTGGCAATTTGATCTCTGGTTCCTCTGCCTTTTCTAAATCCAGCTTGAACATCTGGAGGTTCTCAGTTTATGTAATGTTGAAGCCTGGCTTGGAGAATTTTGAGCATTACTTTGCTAGCATGTGAGATGAGTGCATTTGTGTGGTCGTTTCAACGTTCTTTGGCACTGCCTCTCTTTGGGATTGGAGTGAAAACACCTTCCAGCCCTGTGGCCACTGCTGAGTTTTCCAAATGTGCTGGCATATTGAGTGCAGCACTTTCACAGAATCTTAGGATTTGAAACAGCTCAGCTGGAATTCCATCACTTCCACTAGCTTTGTTCATAGTGATGCTTCCTAAGGCCCACTTGACTTCACATTCCAGGATATCTGGCTCTAGGTGAGGGATCACACCATCATGGTTACCTGGTCATGAAGATCTTTCTTGTACAGTTCTTTTGTGTATTCCTGCCACCTCTGCTTAATATCTTCTGCTTCTATTAAGTCCATAACAATCTGCCTTTTATTGTGCTCACCTTTGCATGAAATGTTCCCTTGGTATCTCTAATTTTCTTGAAGAGATCTCTAGTCTTTCCCATTCTGTTGTTTTCCTCTATTTGTTTGCACTGATCACCGAGGAAGGCTTTCTTATCTCTCCTTGCTGTTCTTCGGAACTCTGGATTCAAATGGGTATATCTTTCTTCTTCTCCTCTGCCTTTCACTTCTCTTCTTTCCTCAGCTGTTTCTAAGACCTCCTCAGAAGACCATTTTTCATTTTTGCATTTCTTTTTCTTGGAGACGATCTTGATCACGGCCTCCTTTACAGTGTTATGAACCTCCAGTCATAGTTCTTCAGACAGTCTGTGTATCATATCTAATCCCTTGAATCTATCTGTCACTTCCACTGTATAATCATAAGGGATTTGATTTAGGTCGTACCTAAATGGTCTACTGATTTTCCCTACTTTCTTCAATTTAGGTCTGAATTTTGCAATAAGGAGTCCATGATCTGAGCCACAGTCAGCTCCCGGTCTTGTTTTTGCTGACTGTATAGAGCTTGTCCATCTTTGGCTGCAAAGAATATAATCAATCTGATTTCACTAATATGAAACTATAAGAAGTTACATATCAGACCTGAATAAAAAATAAGTAAACTTCTAAAACTCAAATTACAGTAACAAATTAGAAACTGAGTGGTTGTATTTAAATTAAATACAGATAAAGAGAGAACTGGTGAGCTGGAAGACAGATCAGAAGATATTGTATAGAATGTAGCGCACACACACACACATACACACACACACAATACAGAATATAAAAGAGAAAATGAAGTACATAGAAGATACTGTGAAAATGTCTAACACACAGGTAAACTAGATTTCCAGAGAGGAGAGAGAGCATAGGAAGGGAGCAATATTTGAAAAGTCAATGGCAGACAATTTTCCAAAATGAGGGATTAAATTTGGGACTCATAACCTTAAATTGTACGCTCTTTCCTTGTGTTTGGAAGAGTCATGGAACTCTTCATCCCAGCCTTCTTTATTGTTTGATATTTACCCTTTTCTTTCACTTACTCTTATCAGCTGTATTTGTTCTGGAAAACTTCTGTAGTATATCTGGTCCTTAGAAAAGAGGTGATGATACAGTTCCCCATCTCTTATGCAGTAAAAGAGTGAGTGACTCAAAAAGAGCTCATTCACAATGTCAAATAATCAGTGCTAGAGCAATGTGTTTTTTAAAACAGTGCTGTGGGGAGCATAGTGCAAGAAACAGCTAACTCAGTCATGGGGAGTTTGAAAAGCCTTCATCAAGGAGATGACACTTCAGTTGGATCACAAAGAGCCATGAGGGATGAACGGGAGTTCGTCATCTAATAAGGACTTCCCTGATAGCTCAGTTGGTAAAGAATCCACCTGCAATGTAGGAGACCCCGGTTTGATTCCTGGGTTAGGAAGATCCCCTGGAGAAGGGAAAGGTTACCCACTCCAGTATTCTGGCCTAGAGAACTCCATGGACAGTCCATGGGGTCCCAAAGAGTCAGATACGACTGAGCGACTTTCACTTTCACTTTCAAGGTGGACTGGCCACTAGAGGCAGAAAGAAGAAAATATGTGCTTGGATCAAGACATTATTGTTCATGGAAAGTTTAAAAGAGAAACAGTTGATGTGGCTGAAAGATACAGTAGATGATAAGAGAGGAGGAAAGGTCTGCTGAACAACTGTTTGCTTGCTGTTTAGTACCTAAGCTGTGTCCAACTCTTGTGACTCCATGAACTGCAGGTCACCAGGCTCCTCTGTCCATGGGATTTCCCAAGCAAAAATACTGAGCAGGTAGCCATTCGTTTCTCCAGAGGATCTTCCTGATCCATGGATCAAACTTGTGTCTCCTGCATTGGCAGGTAGATTCTTTAACATTGAGCCACCAGAGAAGTCCACTAAATGGAATGAACACCCACTTAATGAACTTGGTCTCATCCTGTAGACCAGTTGTCATCTATGGTTTTTCCAGTAGTTATATATGGATGCAAGAGTTGGACCATAAAAACAGCTGAGTGCTGAAGAATTGATGCTTTTGAACTGTGGTATTGGAGAAGACTCTTGAGAGTCCCTTGGACTGCAAGGAGATCCAACCAGTCAATACTAAAGGAAATCAGTCCTGAATATTCACTGGAGGGACTGATGCTGAAGCTGAAACTCCAGTACTTTGGCTACCTGATGCGAAGATCTGACTCATTGGAAAAGACCCTGATGCTGGGGAAGATTTAAGGCAGGAGGAGAAGGGAACGATAGAGGAGGAGATGGTTGGATGGCATCACTGACTCAATGGACATGAGTTTGAGCAAACTCTGAGAGTTGGTGATGGACAGGGAAGCAGGGAAGCCTGGTGTGCTGCAATCCATGACGTCACAGTCGGACACAATTGAGCAACTGAATTGAACTGAACTATAGGCCAGTATTTCTCAAACTGGAGTACATGGATTATTGGGGTGGACACTCTTGGGATGCAAAAGCTTTCTTTTCACCCATTTTGATAAGGATCTAAGCAAAACAAAAGCAAACAAACAAAAGCTCTAAAATGAATACATATATATTCTGGATCATTTTGATTGCTAGCATGCTTGTTGTCCATGGTTACACTGTCACCTGGATCCACTGTGGGAGCTGAATACTTAATAGATTCCGTTTTGCAAATAAATGATCATGCTGGCTATAAACAATCAAGAGTAGAAGGGTCAATGGTATATTATAGATTCAGTTTAGTTCAGTTCAGTCGCGCAGTCATGTCCGACTCTTCGCAACCCCATGAATTGCAGCACACCAGGCCTCCCTGTCCATTATATGCCTCATTTTAAAAAGTATTGAAATAGGATGTTAAAAAAAAAAAAAAACTGTGGCATTCAAACAAAACATGGTACTTTCAGTTTGCAACCCTGACCTAAAGTAGCAGTTTTCAACTTTTAATGTGTTAGTAAGTGTATNAGAATTGATGCTTTTGAACTATGGTGTTGGAGAAGACTCTTGAGAGTCCCTTGGACTGCAAAGAGATCCAACCAGTGCATTCTGAAGGAGATCAGCCCTGGGATTTCCTTGGAAGGAATGATGCTAAAGCTGAAACTCCAGTCCTTTGGCCACCTCATGTGAAGAGTTGACTCATTGGAAAAGACTCTGATGCTGGGAAGGATTGGGGGCAGGAGGAGAAGGGGATGACAGAGGATGAGATGGCGGGATGACATCTCTGACTTGATGGACGCGAGTCTGAGTGAACTCTGGGATTTGGTGATCGACAGGGAGGCCTGGCGTGCTGCGATTCATGGGATTGCAAAGAGTCAGACACGACTGAACGACTGAGCTGAACTGAACTGAAAGCGTGTCCAACTCTTTGTGACCGCATGGATGGCAGCACGCCAGGCTTCCCTGCCCTTCACTACCTCTAGGAATTTGCTCAAATTCATGTCCATTGAGTCAGTGATGTTATCTAACCATCTCATCCTTCCCTTCTCCTTTTGCTTTCAATCTCTTCCAGGATCAAGGTCTTTTCCAGTAAGTTGGCTCTTCGCACTATGTGGCCAAATTATTGGAGCTTCAACTTCAGCATCTGGTCTTCCAATGAATATTCAGGGTTGACTTCCTTTAGGTAGGACTGCTTGAATTTCTTTGGAGTCCAAGGGACTCTCAAGAGTTTTCTCCAGCACCACAATTCAAAAGCATCAATTCTTTGGTGCTCAGCTTTCTTTATGGTCCAGCTCTCACATCCATACATGACTACCGGAAAAACCATAGCTTTCAGCATTCTTACACTTTGCTAATCTAGCCACTTTTTAAGACTACTAAAAGGTACTCAGGGAGGGAGGTACTATAGGAGGTACTCCATAGGCAATAAAATATCCCCACAGTGATTTCTACAAACTTTAATTATAGTTCTTTCCTCATTGCCCTTAATGAATTTATCTATATCACATAAAAGCTTTTGACAGTCTTAAAAGCAGGAAATAGGTTATTCATCTTTGTAGGCTCAATGACCAGCACAATTCTTGGCATAAATTATTTTTTATATAAAAGCTTTTATAAATTGTTATTAAACACAAGAAGGAACAATCTTTTTAAGACTTTTCTGTAATTCTTTCTGGCTCCCAAAGTCTTTTCTATCTAAAATGATAATTTGACATGAGAACATTTATTCCCTAGTTATCTAACAATTACCTTCATTAATAGCAGAGGATTTGATTTAGTGGGGTTTTAGGTTTATTCTGTTGACTTATTGAGCAAACTTCCGGAGATAGAGAAGGACAAGGAAACTTGGCGTGCGTCAGTTCATGGGGTTTCAATGAGCTGGACATGATTTAGTGACTGATCAAATTTCTCCATTATGTTTCTTAAGAAAAGTTGTCCAGATATTCCTGAAAGAGCACAAACATAAGGTTTTTCTGCTTTTGGTTCTGCTTCCAAAGAGCTGTGAACACAGACTTATTTGAACCTCAATATCCTCAAGTAAAAATCAAAGATGTGGAAAGATAAGATCCCATCTAAGTGTAATATTTTACTCTGAAAATTAATGAGTACATCTTAAAAACTTTATAGAAGCTATGTGTGATTATAAATCTATGCACAATTACCTATTTTTATTTTACTAATTATTTTAGGGCTGCAAAAATATTCTGGAGAAACATGCTGGGGAAAATCCAGTTTTTGCTTTATTGTCCATTTTTTTTCTCTCCATTTCTCCATTCTATTATTCTAATCTACTGAATCAGTTCATTTATACTGAAAATGCAAATACCCTTTAAGTTACTTTTCATTAGTAAAATAGCCACATAATAGTTTTTAAGTAACTTATCTCATCTACAAAGAAAATGATTTGTTTCTTTTCTAGTGATTGCACTTTTTGATGGTAACCTGAGCCTGGCCTACTTTATATACAAGTGATAAAAAAATATATATACACAGGCTGCTTTGGGCACATGTGAGCGATTCCAGTAAGCATGTATCTTCTGAAAATGGCACTTTTTTATTATGAAGAGAATTTTGCCTCACCATGTGACTGTATTTGAGATTACATTATGAAATATGGCATGCATGATGAAATAAGAAGTGGAACTTGTATGATTTCTAACTGCCTTTCCAATAAAACCACCAGAGGGCTATTAAATAATCCCATTTAAAAGCATATGTTTGCAGGAGAAATAAAGCTTCCATACTTATTCTCCATAGGCAAGTGTATATAGGCAAGCTGAAAGATTAGTTTTATCTTGTAGGTTTTTTCCCCCAATCTATAGAATTTCACTCTCTTATAGGTAAGCACAGAGTCTAGAAAATTCTGCTTTCTTTGAAACTCTTTGGACCCAATTTATGAAAATAAGATGATCCTGCTTTTTTCATGTATTTATGTTTCTCAGAGTTTTAAATAAGGGTATACTTTGTTTTTTCTTGTCCACGGTCTGTAATTTTTTTTCAGTAGAGTTAATTTTCAATTCTGTGTTAGCTTTAAGTATACAGCAAAAATGTTCAGTAATATATACCTATATATTCTTTATCAGAAACTTTTTCATTATAGGCTATTACAAGGTATTAAGTACAGTTCCCTGTGCTATACAATATGTCCTTGTTGTTCACCTATTTTATTTTTTAAGATTTTGATCAGAGTATAGTTGAATTACAATGTTGTGTTTGTTACAGCAAAGTGAATCTGTTATACATCCACATACATCCACTCTTTTTTAGATTCTTTTCCCATATAGGCCATTACAGAGTATTGAGTCTAGTTCCTTGTGGTCTACAGCAAGTCCTTATTGGTTATCACATCTATTTTACATACAGCAGTGTGTACATGTCAGTCCCACCTTCCAACTTAGCCCCCACCCCTGCTATCCTATTGTAACCATAAGTTTGTTTTCTACCTCTGCAACTCTGTTTATGTTTTGTAAACAAACTCATGAAGGATATACTTTAAAATAAATATTTACATGTACCTGAATATATTGTTGAATTATAAATGCACATTGATCACTAATTTTTCATCATTACTTAGTGTAATATATTCAGTATCATAAAGGATACTACTTTAGACTTTAAAATTTTCAAACAATCTGTAGCATTTGTGCCTCTTCTTTTTAGAAGGCTTAAGAAGTTCTGATAGGGAGCAAGAACTGCCTGTTGTTGATTTCCTTTGTGAAAGTTCCAACTGGATGCAAATACTAATCAGTAGCTACAATGCTCCTCCCTAAAAGAGCCTTCTTTCATCTCTGCTTGTTTTCAGTTAATATCATTTTAGTTTTAATCATGATTTTCTGCAAAGATAAAAATGTATAGACATTAATATAGCAGAAATCTGTGAAACCATCACCCAGAGTTAACTATAATGTATATTCTAATATATTTTCCATCTATTAAAAGGGCTTTGTATATAGATATACTACAGACATTCAATCCTGCCCCCATCATATCTCCTTCCATCTTCTTCCAGAGATGTAGAAAGAATGTATTTATTTCCCTTCATGATTATGTGTATGTATATGTTGGTGTTTAGTTGCTGCATCGTATCTGATCTTTTGCAACTCCATGGACTGTAACCCAGCAGGCTTTTCTGTCCATAGGATTTTCCAGGCAAGAATACTGGAATGGGTTTCCATTTCCTTCTCCAGGGAATCTTCCAGACTCAGGGATGGAACCCATGTCTCCAACTTTGCTAGCAGATTCTTTACCATTCTTTAAGGAAACTGTATGTGTGTATGTATACACACACACACACATACACACACATATATATTCATAAAATATGCTGTAATATGTACATATGTTATATAGCATGATCTGATCATTTTTAACATGTTTTTTAATTCACTTAAAGTTATATATTTGAAGTTTACTTATTTTGATGAATATATCCTTTATTTCAGGTTATTCCATTATTAGACCATACTAAATGTATCCATTCTTCAACGAAAGAATATTTTATTGTTTCTAGATTTTTACTACTAAAAGCAATGCTGATTGAAGATCTTTATGAGGTTTTCCTAAAACCATGAACTCAATTTTCTCAAGAGTGTATTTTCTCCAGCTGTCGAATTCCTGGGTCACAGGGTCATTGCTTTGTGCTTCTAAAGCTTCTAAATGTGTGTGATAAACAAAAAAACAGCAGGCACATTTTATCTTCATAATATATCCTCTTCTCTATCTTTGCCACATAAATGAATAATTAATTTCAAATAATTTACTGGTAGGGAGATAATAAACTTTTCCAAGGCAAATTGTATAACATCCCTCTCCATGGTGGCAAGTAAAGGTTATTTCTCCTTTAAAAAATGTCCTTTACTTTTGCTTCAGAAAAGAATAAAAAGTAAGGAGCTTTTTGAAGTATAATGAACCCAACCTGCAATCCAGCTAATGAGAATTTCGTCACTGTTTCTTTTTGGGAACTGCACAGTTCCTAATGCCTTCTCCAAGCACATGACTCCTACAAACAGTTGCTTCACTCTACTCATCTCATACATGTAAAGAATAAAAAGAGAGGGAGAGAAGAAAGAGGAAACCTTTTCTAGGATTAGAATTCTTAACAAAAAAAACTGTTAAGTTATATCTGTTATAAAAACATATGGGAGCTAAGATATGTTTAGCACCTCTAACAATTGGGGATTTAAAGACTTTAAAGTATAAAATATAAATAACTGATTTGAAAACTGATGTCTTTGAAGACTAAAACCTTAAAAATGTACTGAATACATGATTGATTAAAAACATCACTTTTATCCAGTTCTGTTTTCTGTGGATTTTTCTCTATCAATACACACCATGCTGATACAGAGTGGTAGAAGGGTACCCATAGCAGACAATTATTTATTTACCAATTCCATTGACGCATATTGCTTAAGTGTGTACTTAGAATAAAACGATAACTGTTTGTGATGACTAATTTTATGTGCCAACTTGGCTATACCCTAGTGCAGTTGATTCATCAAACACATCCTTAATATTTTTTTAAAGGTACTTTTTAGATGTGATTAAGCTTAAATTAGTAGATATTGAGCAAAGCAAATTACCCTCCCAAATGCGTGTGAGTCTCACCCATTCAGTTAAGGACTTAAGAGCAAAGATCAAGGTTTCTGGAGCAAGGAGGAATTAGTCACAGGACTGGGACATAGAAACCTGGCATGAGTTTCCAGCCTGGAGACTTCAGACTCAAAACAACAGCATCAGCAGCTCCCCGAACTTCCAGATTGCCTACCTGCTTGCTCCACAGACTCGGAACTCACCAGCCCCCACAGCACATGAAACAATTCCTTCAAATGTTTCTCTTTATAGTTTTCATTTCACTTCTGAGTTTTTCTATATTTTCGTTTACTTTGTACATATTTTTCTTTGCAATCCTCAGCAGTTTTAATGTCTATTTATTAGAAAAACCAGTGTCTGCTAATTGCAACAGCTTGGTCATCTTGCGGGTGGTCTCCATTGATTGTTTGCTCTCTGCAGTATGAATCATCTATTTCTAGCTGTCATAGGAGTAATGATTTTGGACAGTGTGATAGTTAATTTTTTTGAGGCAAGGAATAGTGATTTTATTCGGAAAGCCAAGTGTCGGAGAAGGTGGTGGTTGGTGTCCTAGAGTACCGTCTTATGGGGGTCTGGATGTGAGTTTCTTTTATAGAACAGAGAGAGAGGAGGTGAGGAAGTAAAATCTGTGATGGTTAATTTTAGATGTCAACATGACTGGGCTAAGGGGTGCCCAGATAGCCAGTAAAACATTATTCTTGAGTATATCTGTGAGGGTGTTTACAGGAGAGATTAGCATTTGAGCCAGCAGATTAAATAAAGAAGGCCTGCCCTCACCAGTGTGAGTGGGCATCATCCGTCCATTGAGAGCCCGAACAGAACAAAATGTAAAGAAAGGGTGAATTCTTTCTCTCTCTTCTTGAGCTGGGACATTCTTCCTCTCCTGCCCTCAGACTCTGAAAGTGTTAGTCATTCAGTCATGTCCAACTCTGTGACCCCACGGTCTGTAGCCCACCAGGCTCCTCTGTCCACTGTGATTCTCCAAGCAAGAAAACTGGAGTGAGTTTCCATGCCCTCCTCCACATTGGAGCCCCTGGTTTTCTGGCCACTAGACTCAGACTGACTTATAACACCTCCTGTCTTAGATTTGCTGGTGGCTCAGATGATCAATAATCTGCCTGCGATGCAGGAGACCCAGATTTGATCCCTGCGCGGGGAAGATACCCTGGAGAAAGGAATGGTTACCGACAGCATTATTCTTGTCTGGAGAGTTCCATAGACAGAGGAGCCTCCTGGTGGCATGAAGTCCATGGGATCTCAAAGAGTCAGACATGACTAAGTGACTTTTGCTTTAACCTCTCAGCCTTTTAGCCAATTCCCATAACTGAACTCCTCTTATCTATTTCTCTACATATCCAATAGGTCTGATTTTCCAGCTAATCTCAGCTAATATAGATAATATGATTGATATTGCAAATGATACATTATAGACCCTAGATACTATTTGCTTTCCTTCTGAAGGAGATACTATTCAAGGTAATTTTAAAGCATCAACCCTCAGCTAACTTTTTAAACTGTCATTAATTTTATCAAAATTTTTGTTAGCTTAAATTTTTTAATTTCATGTTTAGATTTAGATTTCTGACATTGATTTTTATTTTTATAAATTATGTGCTGAATATTATTTGTCTTGCATGCTGGAGTCAAGGACACCCCCTTAAATTGAGCACCCCATAGGAGTACTCCATTTGTTTCTCCATGAGTCTCATCCATCCTCAGAGAAAAGAAGGTGTCTGATTCTGGTCTGGCTGTGTGTCAGCATGGTGGGTCATTAATGCTCTGCCCAACTGGTTCTTGTCGATGCTAAGTGGTTTTCACACCATGACCCCAGAGGATGAATGCTCCAAATGGGGGCTGAATCTCTGTTCAGCTTACTATTTCCACAGCGACCATTCCCTCTGCCTCTATCAGTGGTATGGACACACACAAAATTGAAGTCACAAAGATCTTATCCCTTTCCAGCACAGGCTGAGGAACAGGTAATCCATATGTGGTATCAATAGGACTACTTAAGTTCTCTGCTTGTCTGTGAACATACATTCTACCCCTCTTAATCTTGTCAAAACAGCTCATCTCTCTACTCTGATTTCTTCCCTAAAATTAACAGTGTTGAGTCCCTTGGACAGCAAGGAGGTTAAACCATCAATCCTAAAGGAAATCAGTCCTGAATATACATTTGAAGGACTGATGCTGAAGCTGAAACTCCAATACTTTGGCCACCTGATGCAAAGAACTGACTCATTCGAAAAGACCCTGATGCTGGGAAAGACTGAAGGCAGAAGAAGGGGACGACAGAGGATGAGATGGTTGGGTGGCATTACCAACTCAATGGACATGAGTTTGAGTAAGCTCCAGGAGTTGGTGATGGACAGGGAGGCCTGGCATGCTGCAGTCCATAACACTGCAAAGAGTTGGACATGACTGAGAGACTGAACTGAAAAAATTTAAAATGGTATTCTTAACTGACATCATGAAAAAATTATACTGCAAACTGGATGTATCTGCTTCCTATGTTGTCAACAAATAAACCTATGGACCCAAAAGTTATTTATAGTCACCATTTTAAAGTTAAATTTTAAAAACCAGACGCTCACTTCTAATATCAGTTTCAGTACTACGGCATTAGCTTTTACTCCATTCCACCATTTATTCCACCATTTCTCTACTTTTCCTCACCACATTTATTTCCACTGCTTAAAATGTTATATATAGAAACAGCATTCAAATTACTTATGAAAAAGGATTCTTGTCTACTTATACATGAATACACATATTATCTTGCTCATTCACTAACTGTTCAAACTTATTTGTGTATTCATTTACCAGTTTTTGCATCTGCTTCCTTTTTAAAATTGTTTTACCTTCTATTAAGACAGTGCAGACTTGCCAGCTAGTAGAACAAAGTTAGTGGAGGTGATGGAATTTCAGTAGAGCTATTTCAAATCCTGAAAGATGATGCTGTGAAAGTGCTCCACTCAATATGCCAGCACATTTGGAAA